>NQII01000010.1:1118558-1219547 GCA_002778355.1 Clitarchus hookeri
ATCGTTTTTACCTTTAAATTTTATTTTATTTTGACAAGTGTTTGTTCCGGGTTACGCCCGCGTCTGTAACCAGATGTTCACAAGTAAATTCGTATAAATAATCATCCATCGCTATTTTACGTGTGTTGTTTATATTTTTCAGTGTAATTCAGTGCCTCAGTAATTCTGGTGGTAGTCAGCATCACCGTTTTCACTGGCATAAGGATTTTTAGCGTTTACGCTCTGAGACCTGGTATAGCTAGCTAGCCCTACACGTTGCAAGTTAGTATTTTTAAACAATGTTATACCATGTCAACTGGCTTCGGCGATAGTCTGAAAATCGCCACACTGCCCTACGTCGCACGGCCCTGAGAACAAGTCTCCTGCCCTGTCCCAGCCGGGGCATTATAATTGCTAGATTTGTGGCGCCCTTCACCACTTTAATCGGCGGACATCGCCGCTTAGACTTGTCCTCGTGTTCTAGTATGTGAAATAACTATTAAATGTGTAAGTATGAATTTAATTGTTTGTGCTAATTATACTTAAATTAACACTTCTTACATAATTTTCCTCTTACTCTGAAATAGATGTGGCGTAAAGGTCAGCTCGCATATATGCTAAAACAATTAGTGTGAAAATTATTTTATTACACGAGTATCTTCATGCTCGCATCTATGATGAAGATGGGTGAGTATGCTCTGCCCCAGGGGTGCAGTCAGTTGTCAACTCTGGCATCATTTCACAACTAAACTTATGTAATGTAAAGGTACATAACATATGGCACTACACAGATGTGATACAATAATATGTGGATTATTATGACAAACGCTTCCGGTGTCAGTTGCATACTTCTGAATTTGGGTGTTTTGGTTTTACACAATTACGCTGCAATCGTGTAAACGATTGCGGAATGACCAATGGATGTTATTTTGGGAACTGTGTAACATAGGATGGCACATGCAATTTATTTGTATGTTCCTCTGTAGAACATCTCAACTGGCTATATGGACCATGTAGTCGGGAATCAGGTAGTGTGGTTGACCAATTCCACCATGCTGCTGATGGCTGTATTTCGATCACCTGATCAATCGACCAATTTCGTGGTTAGACCTGTTGAGATGTCGATCAGGTGACTCATGGCAAAAGTGTCTACTCTACTTCAGAAGGAAGACGATGGAGCATGTAAAATGCCACCCCCCCCCCNCCACATCACCGGGGAGACCGTTTCTTTAAAATGTTGTCCTCGGTTACCAGCACCGACTAGGCACAGCAGGAGTGGCTGTGGTCAAGGTTACCGTATCAGGAAAAGGCGGCGGAGTGGCTTTTGTTGGGGCAGTTGCAGGTGTTGCTTGCAGTTTACAGATAATGCTGTTCCTTCCGCGACTGTGTTATGGGGTGTATGAAACCCCACAGATGAGGCAAAATTGCTTACTCTCACGACAATGTCTTGAGAGCCACTTATATGAAGACACTCGTGATGTAAAAGTGATTAAATACAAACCACTACCTGGTGACTGAGCAAAAATTATCACTAATGTAAACAAGTGGTACACTGACATACTTCGTTGAAAATATTGTGTTGAACTTCGAAAATGATGGTGATATGAATGAAGCGTCATTGTTCCTCCTTGTCATCTTAGACTGAACCTGATGAACGGGCTGTGCGAGTGATAAAGTATGGAACATGCCACACACATAATCCATATTTGCATGACCAGCTGGCTATGCAGCGAGGAGGCAACTGCTACTGAACCTGATGAACGGGCTGTGCGAGTGATAAAGTATGGAACATGCCACACACATAATCCATATGTGCATGACCAGCTGGCTATGCAGCGAGGAGGCAACTGCTACAGAACCCAAACAGGGCAGAAACTGCCAGCATTAAATTGTCATATGTTGTGACCACGAGCAGTGAAACACAGACAGTGTGTCCAGAATTTAATAAAAGACTAATAAAGTTTTAGTACTAATGAAATCAATGCTACTTCAAGAGTGTTCGGGCAATGGTCGTTTCACTGAACTTGTAAGTGCAATGTAGCTTGTCTAGTATGTGTTCAGATAACATAATGTCATGTGAAGGACTGCTGTTTTCAGCTTAAGTTCTGTAAATGGAAAACATAACTTCCAGACTGAAGGACAAAGATAATTGTGTATTTTATTTTACTGCGGTGTTAGGAAATGTATAATGTAGTAGGTAGGTAAATGTGGACTATGGAAAGGACTAGTATGTGACATTAATGGTGCAGATGCATGACATGTAAGGCTTATAATTTTTTAAGTATCTAGTTTTAAGTGTACAGTAAAATTCTTTATGATAGCACCACTATTCAGTTCCTCTATCTCTATGGTTTCTTTTTGTCATAGTAAAAATAACCTTCAAGTTTTTTCTTCTATGCTTATCTTGTTTATGTGTGTTGTGTTGTTCATCCAAGACAATGTTTGTCCAATCTTTTATAATAAAGTGCTTTTAGTATTCAAGGTATTTTACTTCAATAATAATAGTATGTAAATAAACAACATAACACAACATGGTGTCAGAAGTGAGGCCAATACAAGATTTATATTCTTGGAGTGAGGAAGTAAATGCTATAGTGTTTAATGCGCGAGGTGACGGTGTTGTAGCATGGCAGTTCTGATAACCTGAAGTTACCTACAAATCGTAGTGCGGGAGGCGGACTGCAACAACATAACGAAAAGGGTGGCACAATTCCAAATTGCATCCCCCGAAAATTTGAATTTTCGGATGCGTAAAAGTGGAGTAAATGGATAACAAGATTTTAGAGTAGCATCGAAGCTTATCAAGGCATCAAAGCTTATCAAGAAGTCTGAAGAAAACCAAGTGAATATGCTGCTTTGCAACATGTGTGTGGACACAGGTGATTTGTTAACATCGTTCGCATTGACGACAGAGCAGACAAGACCATACAGTGTAGTAAAGCATCAGTTTTTTAGCGACTTCTTCAAGGTAAAGGAAAATGTAGTGTATGGTGTGAGTGTGCAAAATTTTTCAAACGGTGCCAGCAGGACGGTGAACCAGCAGACGTCTTTATCAATGCAGTATTCCAGGCGGCAGAGAAATGTGAGTTGAAAGACTTAAAGGAGGAGTTAATAATAACTGCTGGTAATTGAAGTAGCAGATGGTAGGTTGTCAGATATGTTGCAAATGGATAATAACCTTAATTCAGCAGAGGCAGTTCGGGGGCAGCAAAAGATAGTATAGAACAATCACGAAATTGTGGGGAGCTTAAAAAGTGGCAGAAAACCGTTGGGAAATTCAGAGGACGCAGTTCAGAAAGGTGTTGATGTGGACCGCTGCACCAGTGTGGCCCGCGGAACACGCATGTCATGCGTCCCGATGCCTTTGGTGTCCGTAGAGAGATCTATGTAGTTAGGACATGAATCAAGTGTTAGAATGTGTAGTAAACAGCATTATAATTTATCGCCCAAGGGCAAATGTTCGTGAAATTCACCCTTAGGGGATTACGAAGTAATCACAGAATAAATGCATGCCACGTGCATATTTAATGAGGTGTAGAGTAGCAAGGCTAGGGTGTTTGAAGTGTTCTTTATAATTTTCCGAGTGCATTTGTGTGTCTAATCAAGCCAATTAGTGACATGGAAAATAGTTATAGTATTTCTTTCAACCTGACCATTCTGGTCTTAGAGTTCCCCAAAACTTAACATACTTAAATTTCATACGTGCTCTCCAAGGCACCACATAATCATAATTTGTATTTAACTTTCTACAGGATTAAGAAAACTCGCTCAGAACATTTCAGTGTTTTATGTCTATATGTTTCAAGTTCTATGTTAATGAGGTCCGTTAATTAAATTACCTCGTGGAGTGGAGCGAGCTCTCGGCAAGGACACAGCTCGCCTGTGCCGTCTCCGGCAGTCTGATTCCACTGGTTTTAGGTGCTGCATATGCGTCGCGTCGCGGGAGACTTTCATACTTTGATCTGAACACTTAACTGCAATAGGTTAACATAATTTACTGAATCTTTTATTTAATTTATCAACGGCCTTCCCCGCGTTCGCAGCACCCCTCCGTCAGCTCAATTTACCGACCCCGGAGGTTTAATTACTATTGTAAGTTTTCGCGCCATTCTTGGCCTTTTTTTTGTACAGTAAATGCCGCTTGTAGGCCTTGTGAATCAGGTCCGCTTTAATTTGCATTGTATACATGTAACTGTGTACACTATTCGGCAATACAATTTACTTGAGTTAACCAAAACTTGTGAGTTCTCATTTAGTGTTGTATTCGGGGTCTTGGCCCTATCCAGGAAGTCATCAATGCTCAAGAAGGCATCCTTAATTTATAAGGTAAAAAGGTAATATCAAGGCGTGCTGGAGTGCCTGAATACACAGGCTATATATAAAATTTTCCTGTAAATTTGTACTGTGTGTGTGTCAGGGGATAAAGCCACGTGGTTGTTCGGCCCACGATACTGAGAACTGTGACATCATGCTCACCCAGTGAGCTGGCACCCATTCTATTCGAAATAGGAATATTGTGTTATATTCTGATTTTCCTTAACATAGTCGCTGGACGACGTCTGTATTACGATCCCCGACCGCTCAGGTAACATTAGTGTAAAAGTTTTGGATGGGAACAAAATAAAGAGTAATGTGAAACTGGGACTAGGGAACAGCAAATGTACAAAGTGTAGAAGCTCGCCTGGGCACCATGAGTCCCAATGCCCAGCAAGTGTTGCATGTATTGCCGGAGTGAACCACTTAATGTGCAAGAATCACAGGATGGAGAGGCAGTAGACCAAGAGTATTTCATGGGCGAAGTGGCATTGGAAGATTGTTCAAACCCATCATACCTTAAAATACAAATGCATGGCAAAATAACTAACGTCAAAATTGTTACGGGCGCTGATGTAACTGTCATAGATATCAAGTGACGATTTAGGACTGTTGCTATGTAAAACCAGGAAGAGAATGTATGGGATGGGCAGAAATCCAATACCAGTGGAAGGTACTGCCACAGTGCGTTTTACTCTGGGGGAACAGCGGGTCAATAAAGAAGTCAACATGGTATAATAGCAGCAAGTAGAGTTATTAGGATAACCAGTATATAAAGCACTAACTCTTGTGTCAATACAGGCAGCAGCAGAGATACGAAGATAAAGGATGACAAGGGAAGAGGAGAAAGGTAAAACAAGCAGATTTGTGAGGGAATTCCCTGCTGTCTTTGAAGGGCTAAGTAAGTTCCATTACAAATATATTGCGATAAAGGAAGATGCAGTCCCTTTTGCAGTACTAGCCCTGAGGCGCATAGCTGTGCTGCTTAGGGACAAGGTAAAAGATGAATTAGACAGAATGCTGGCAGGAGTGATTACACAACTACGGGCACAATGAAGTGGTGCGCACCGATAGTGGTGATTCCAAAAAAGAATGGAAGTATGAGATTGTGTGTGTACTACACTGAACTTAATAAGTTGGTAAATAGAGAGAAACTGCAGCTTCCACCAGTGGAAGAATCGCTGGCTCAATTGCAGGATGCGAGGTGGTTCACGGTGTTGGATGCAGCAAAAGGATTCGGGCAGATGCTACTCACTAAGAGTAGTGCACCGCTGACGACTTTCGTCATGTCGTTCGGACATCGCTATTTCCACATTTTGCCATTTGGACTGAGTAAAGCCCATGGACACTACCAGCACCAGATGCACACCATTCTGGAAAGACTGCCAGGTGTCGTCGATCAAGCAGACGACATATTAGTATATGGTCGTACAGAAAAGAACCCGGATAAGAGGCTATGAACAGTGCTAGAGAAAATACAACAAAAGGGAGTAACACTCAACCAAAAAAAGTGCATGTTTTGATGCCAGGCAGTGAAGTTCCTGGTACACACCGTGAGTGATGAGGAAGTGCGGCTAGACCCAGATAAAACTGATGTTACAAACATGCCAGTTCCTACGAACATTACTGAACTCGAAATATTCTTACTTATGGTGAATTAGCCTGAGGAAGTTAATACCGAAGTTGGCGGAGAAGGGGAGAGGCTCGGAGCAAAGTTACTAGGCAACTGAAAAAGAGATTGCCATGCAACTAACACTAATGTTGTAATCTCGAACGGTTCAACATGGATAGCATCATATGCTTCTTCGTGTGGTCTGGGGAGTGTGCTGGTGCAGTGTCTCAAAGGGTTGTGGAAACAGGTAGTCTACGTATCTCGAAGCATGAGTGATGTGAAGAGATGCTATACACAAATTGAAAAAGAGGCCCTATCTGTCATATGGGCATGCGAACCATTTAAGGATTACATACTAGGAAGCAGGGTAAACTTAGTGACAGACCATAAACCTCTAGTTACACTCTTGTCCAGCAAGCCAGTAGCAGAACTTACAGTTCGACTGCAGAGATGAGGATGTGCTTAATGTGTAAGGGTCAGCATTTTGGCCATATAGAGGTCAGCTAACATACCAACAGGGGCTGATCATGTACGAGACACGTGTGTTCATTCCACAAAGTTTGCACTCAAAAATTCGGAAGAAAATACAGGATGGTCATATGGAGATCATAAAGGGTCGCTGGCAGAGGAACGAGTCGGTTTGGTGGCCGCACATTTCGCAAGACATTAAGAGGCTGGTACAGGGCTGCGATCAATGTTTGCAGAGCAGAACACAACATGCGGAGCCTCAGATACCGTCACTAATGATGGAGCGGACTTGGACCCCTGGTTGGAATTGACCTTATGCAAGTAAAAGGAACACATTACCTAGTATACAGGACTATTATTCAAGATACAGAGGAGGCAATGATAAAACGGCTGCAGAATGTCTGCCAGGCATGGCATTCCAGAGATGGTATGCAGTGATGGCGGGAGACAGTTCACCTCGTCGGAATTCCAGCAATTAACAACTAGTGTTAATTTCCCACAGCCTGTGGTGTGGTTGGAGAGGTGGTTGAACATGAGTAAACCCACAAGTGCCATGGCAAATAAGTGGGAGCACAGGCTTTTTCTCTTGTGTTCCGATCAATAGAGGTTGGACTCGTGCTAGCAATTGTTAACTCCAACTGCTGGAGGAGGTCTGGAAAGATTCCCCCTCTTAAAGAAAGACCGAGCGATGAGTAGGCACCTGCTTCGGTAGTGTCCTGGCAAGACACTAGGGGTTCCGAGTAGTGCTCTGGCCAGACCACATGCTTGGTAATCTGAGTGCGAGGATCTCAGGCCTTGTGGAAGGGTGCTCCTGGTGGAGCTCGTGTATCAAGTCGGGGCTTGAGACTTAGTTACCTCAGGTGAATAGCTGGGACACCTGCGTTTATTGGGCGTGATCCCTCTTCCCCGCCGAGTGGGCGGTCGATGCGCGGTATGGCCGAAAGGCTAAGAGCGCTACGTAAAAATAACGAAAGTATGGCCGAGAGGCTGTATGTTTGCTTATAGTCCAATGGAGCTGTACTGCTGGTGGTATGAAGTAATGGCGATGGCTTGGAGGCTGTGATGACAGCAGGAAGACATTTGAGTGGAAACGATGAAAATTCTTCCAACTCAGAGCGAGGGCTGCTATCTCCGACTTCGGCATTCCCGATAAATCGAGGACGTATACCGCCCCGAGCCAGTCGTACTGCGCCCTTCTGGTGGGCATGCAGAGCATTGGTGGGGCGGTTGGGTAACTGAAAACCCACTAGTGCCATGGAAAATAAGTGGGATCACGAGCTGATCGGGTTGGTGATTGCAGGCTGGATAAAATTTATTAGCAAGCAGAATCGCTTCACACAGAAATTTTACGTTAAAATATTTACAGGTATCGCGGAAAATGCAAAACTCTGGGAATTTGTTCATATATTTGTATTGAACAGGTCAAACAAGAGTCATTTCATGGGGGTGTGGCTCCCGAAGAGAGCCGCGCGCAATGGCCAATAGGTGGAACCACAGTCGCCTATTTTTATACTATGTCGCAAAAGTATATCCATCACATCCTTTTAAAAGTAAATTTTCTATCCTATACGGCCTCAAAAAGACTCTGGTTTGAAATAAATTGTATCAAATTAATGTTGAAATATTTGAAAAATAAGCTGCGACAGATGTACTGCCTCTTCAATTAATACGAAGCATGCAAGTGACGCATTAGCTGCAGCCTATGAAGAAGAGACAAATTAAGCTCAACAATCACATATAGTTTGTCTGGGCCAAGTTGCTGGACTAGTGTTTCAAACTTCCCACCATCAGTGCTGGAGCTACAGTAGCGCCGAAACTGCCGCAATTTTGGTTTTCTAGTAGTTGTTCGCATAGCATGACCTTGGTACCAGGGTTATTAGTAAAATATTTTAGTATACAGTCCACTCTTTTGTACCCCGAGCCCAGACATTTGGACCTTCAGGACGAATAGAAAAAATAATTCTCGGGTTGGTTGTTCGTTTGATTGTATCGTTCTCGTCGTGTTTCAGTTTGTTCTTTCATTGTGCTGAGATTGACGCTATTCGTGTGTGGATATGATGACGAAAATTGTTAGTGCGCATCTGAAGATTGGTGATGTCTCCTACATGCCAAGTTAATCAGGGCACGTAATAGATAAAGATTTTTTGTGAGCAATAATTTTGTGACCTGATGTGCAGAGGTTCTAGGATGCTGATGTAGATCCCTAACTTACCTGGCTTACCGAGGTTAAGACGAAAACTGGTCAAATTGCCCGATGCTATAACTCAGTGAACATGATTTAGTGAGGGTCGTGCGCCTGACGTCACGTGGATCCCTGAAGCCCTTTGTCGATTTGGAGTGCTTGCAGATACTAAATTTATAAACAATTGCACATACCTAGTGGTTTCACTTATTACACTGGCGAGGTTGTAGGCCACCTCTCACACGTTACTTACACTTTGCTGCATTATTGTGCAGTGCTCGAAATACTCTGTGGGGTAATGTAAATGAAACACTCATGGTGATTTAAGATGTTTACTTACTGCTTTTATACATATGCAGTTACACTAATATGTTACAAATTTATGCGGACTCGGCACTCTGGTCTGCCGGTGACCAATACTGCAAAAGCGTCCTAAGCAATGTAAATTATTAAAAAGACGCGTAGCATGTTAAACCGGGGTTAACATGCAGGGTGGCAGACGGTCGTCCTCTCGGCACTGAATATGCAAACGTAATGGTTGATTAGCATTACTATTGATGATGAAGGTGGTTACAGCAACAGTTGAGGGTGCCAAAGGGGTCGCGCAGAGTGAAACCCCCGTGCTGCCTGCTAGGCTGAGTGCTGAAGGCAGACTAAAATCATGGCGTAAGCTTCCGCTGAGGGTGGCCGAAGCCAGTGCCAAAAATTATGTGAAAATTGACATGTACTCTCTTGAGGCTAATGAATATGCTACACAACACAATACCCTGTTTAATAACATGTTGGTGACATCCCCCTGATTAATTAAGTGATAATTATTTTTATGACTGTGGCATCACATGGATGTCATCACACTAGAAACATAAAATAAAAAAAGATTAGGCCTTGATAGGCAGTCTGCTGTGAAAATAGAGTGCAATAACCCTTTTAAGTAAACTTGAAATGTATTTCAGTTTCCTGTAAATGTTTTAAGTGAAATTCAGCTTTCCTTTTTTCTTCCACAGATGGACGAGTCTAAGTGTTCCAGCTTGGGTGGGCTGGACGAGTCCATCTCTGAAAGGGGTGTGGGTAGCTACATTCGTTTGTTGTTTTAATAAGATAATTACTCTAACTAATTTAGCTATGGTGTTTTCAACACTGTGTACTTCGTCGAGATTTTATAAAACACTATTAAGCCGCACTTGGGGTCATGTAGCACTATTATTCCGACCAGCAGGCCAGTCGACTTCACATAGGTTGAAAGGAGTCCGGGTGTGAGCTGCGCCGATGTTCCCTCCAATTGCCGGAGTGCCCGACGGCTGTGGCTTTCGAGGGGACACCATAATGGACCGCTTGTTATTTTCTCCCAAGAGTTCGTTCTTGAGGTAAATAAAGCAAGATGGTCACTTTAGTCATGTAGAACGTGGCGACGATGGGGGTCTGTTCCGTTCTCGCCGACCCATACTAACGTACTCTCGGCCGAGTGTTCACTTCGGTCCAGTGTCGGCTAGCTGGTGTAAGTGAGTGCGAAGGTATAAGTGATCACGAGGGCACACGTGGATGCGTGGTTCACGTAAAATGCCCTCACCCCCCTCTATGGTGACTGCTTGACCCTGCAGTCCCACAGGTGACCCATCATGTCATCAGGCTCAACAGGTAGTTGGTGGCTTTATTTGGCGATGCGGCCTCTGCTGGTAAGGCTTACGTGACCACGGAAGGCACTGTTTACTGGTGGCTCAGGGTTGTGACCCCGGTGGTGTCGATGGGCCATGGCATGTGTACGAGGAAGGGTGGTGCCCCTCGACAGGCCATGCATTCCAGGTAGTGCTGATGGTGTGGCTGGTTGGAATAGTAGTGAGAGGTGGAGTCTCCCTCCTCTGCCGTCTCATCTCTGCTGCTGCTGTGGGCGTGTGGATACCGATGTGTCTGCCATGTATACGAGGGGGTGGAGCGTGTCCTGCAGTCAGGCTGTCTAGGCCTGATACACTCCCTACATCGCTGTGCCGGGCATCCCACGATGCTGTGTCAGCTGCCGAGTGATGCCTCAAAGGCATCGCAGCACAGTTGGGTGGGGAACCTACCTGTGGGGAGATCCTGCCTACAGGTGTCCCCGTTAGCTCACCATCGGCAACATCTTCGGATGTGAGCGTCACAACATGGGGCATCGTGATGCCGGAAGCTGATCCCGTCGGGCCTGCAAATGGTGCAACTGCTGTGCTTTTGCTGTTTGGTGGGGGCGACTCTCAACTGGGCTCCCCAGTTTCCACTGCATCCCTTTTGGGCATCGAGACACTGGCGATCGCAGGTGGAAAGAGGTGCCGGAGGGTGCTCCCATCAGTGTTGGTACTGGATGTTCCCGATTCGCTGCTTGGAGGCGGCTGGTGTTGTCGCTCCGTGGTTTCCTTGAACGTCCTCTTAGCTGGGCGTCGCAGTGCCAGGCGCCTTGGTGCTGGCCTCTTCTATGGCTGGGCGGAGGTCATCACTGTGAATGGCGAATTTCCTCCTGCTGCTTACCTTTACCAGGTAGGTAGTGTACCCGAGTGTTTGTATTATTGCGTGTGGTCCGCTCCACTTCGGGTCGAATCCCATACAATAATTTATCGCGCTGCTGGAGAGCCGGTGTTCGTAGACCTACACCAGGTGTCCGGGTGTTAACCTCCGTTGTAGGTGTATGGTTGATGACACCCACTTCGCTATATAGCGGGGTTCTCGGCCTTGTATTATTGCGGCCGGTGATCGGCTCGTGGTCAGATTCACATGCTGTCGGATGGTGAAAAGGGCCACTGGAAAGTATTGTGCTCAGATTGTGTGGTATTTGCCAACCTGGTTTTGATGCTCTGTAGGATTAGCCCCCACGTGGTAAGCAGCCATGGTATTGTGCTCTACCCCCCACTTAAAGCACAGGTCATGCCACTGCCTCCCTGTAAACTGTGTACCATTGTCTGTACATAGCATTCTTGGGCAACCCCAGCTGGGGTACAATTCAGTCTTCAGTACACGTGCGATGTTATGTGCTTGTGCACTGGAAATTGGATATACTTCTGTCCACTTGGAAAATGAATTGCTTACCACCACAATTAAGTTTTTTCAAGCTGTTCTTTTGGGGGCAAGGGCCCATCAAATCCAGTGATATTGCCTCAAATTGTTAGGTTGGCACTTGTGGCTGTTGTTGTGTGTCTCAATCTGCACGACTGCCCTTGAAGTGATTATATGTCATACGCTCACATATGTACCTCCGCACGTCCCGCATGGCTCCTGGTCAGTGAAAATACGTTTGCACATTCCTTGTTGTTTGTTGTGCTCCTGGATGACCTGAGAAGTGGCAGGCATGTGCATGATGTAACACATGTTGATGTGCGTCCTTGGATATGTAGATACACTATGGCAGTTCTAGTTTGTGTGGCCTGGTTTCCACGCACGCTCCTTCCACTCGCCACGATTTTCCATTGCCTTCTGTTATCTCTGATAGTCGGCGTTGGGTGTCTGTGCACTGTTTTTGTGTGGCTAGCACATGGGCCTGGAGTTTTTCAAGCCTGAGTCCGACTCCCACTGGTGCCTCGATGTTTTGACAGCTAGCTATGTCCTCACCAGGTATTCGGCGGGTGGCTGCTGTAGGTGGCAGTAGGTCATCCCACTCGTCTTGTCCACCAGTACTGTTTCGTCAGGCATGCATGAGAGGTCATCAGCTAACTGGTTTTATGCTGCGGGAATGTGTTGAACTTCGAATTTGTACGATTGTAGAAGTAATTCCCACTGCGCCAATTCGCTCCATGCTTCCTTCACGGAGTGATGCCATACTAAACAGCGGTTGTCCATTCGCAGTGTGAAACACTGGTATTTGAGGTAGGCTCGATGTCTCTTGGTGGCCCACACTACTGCCAGGCATTCTTGTTTGTTCACATCGTACCTCTGTTCTGTTTCTCCGAATTGTGCACTACTGGACTCTATTATGTGCCACTCTCGATTCTCCCCGAGTTGGAATAGATCTGATCCCAATCCCTGTTAACTCGCATCTGTGTGGAGGTACAGAAGTTACTCGGGTCGTGACAGACTAGTGTGGTGCATTGCCGGAACCTGGCTTTCAGCTCCGCGAAACACATGTCGTGCTCTCCGGTCCACTGGTATTTCTGGTTGGGTGAAAGCATGTCTGATAGTGGTGCTGTGACCATGGCAAAGTCGCGGATAGTTTCTCGCAGCCAGTTTACCAAACCAAAGAATTTGCGCAGTTGTTTGTGCGTGCATGGCACCACATAGTAATTTATAATAGACAGCTGTTCTGGTATTGGCCGGCTGCCATTTTCGTCCACCAAATGGCACTTTCGGATGGCGCAGGTTAGTTTTTAATGGCTTGTCGTTCTAACACTAGTGATAGGTGTTTGATATTGTCCTCTCACGTCTCTGACCATACCACTACATTATCCAAGTAAGTGAGGGCAAAGTCACCTATGTACCCATAGAGTACTCGGACCATGACATGTTGGTGGTGCAATTTTAAGCCCGAAAAACATTGAACAAAATTGAAATCTCTGCCCATATGGTGTGGTAAAAGCTGTTTTGTGCCGGTCATCTGGTTTGATTGGCACTTGCCAGTACCCACTGTGAAGGTCCAGTGATGTCATTATTTTTGCTTTGCCGAGTGTATGTAATGCATCCTTAGCACTCATGTAGGGTGCTGGTGCACTTTTGGTTATTAGGTTGATGGGCCTAAAGTCTATGCAAAATGCCATGTCCCATTCTTTTTTGGTGCTAGTGTTACTTCACTATTGTAATGGCTGTGTGTGGGTTCTATCATGCATTCCGCGACCATTTCTTTGATTTAATAATTTATGATCATGCATTGGTGCGGCTGGTAAGTGTGTGGAGCAGTGTAGAGTGGTCGCTCGTTTTATAGTGGTATTTCGTGTTCCACCCTTGTGGTGCGACATGATGTGTCGGCTGCCGCAATTACATTGTGCCACCCTTGCAGTATTTGTGTGGGCCTGCGGAACTCCGGTGATACCGCATTATCAAGTTCATCCAACTAGACGTCGGGTGCGCAACTTGTGGATCGTGGTTCGAGGTCGTACACTGTTCGTCGCTCTTTTTGGCCAAAGTGAATCCTACATGACACTGGCTCTACAATAATGTTTTGTTCAGTGAGCCAGGAAATACCTAATATGGCATCCTCCCGTAGGTCAGCTGACACAAGGGCTATGGTGGTGGTCTCCACATCGCGTATTCGGACAGTTATTATTGTCTCTCCCATGGTTTCCTCCGTGTGCTGCTGTGTAGCGAGTTGTAGAACCAGTGTTGTTTGCTTAAGTTGGCTTACGTCAACGAACCCGATATGCACAAAGTTGTGTGATGCTGCAGTGTCGACCAAGGTATGACATATCTGATTGTTCAAGGTGCTTGATATTGTTATAATTTGGTGATTTCCCTTAGGGATTTGTTCTAGCAGGATCTATTGAGGTGGCATTGTATATTGTGGCCCGGGTGCAGTGAGCATCCAGCTCTCCAACCTTAAGAGTCGTTTCCCACCGGTGGGGCTTTACTATCTGTTGTTGTTTCCTCATTTGTATTGCACTTTGGACATTTGCTATGCCAGTGAAGTTGTTGCCCCTCGCAATACATGTACGCAAAGGGAGGGCGCCCTTTACAGTTGTGACCCCTCGCAGTGGCCTCGCCCGGCGTGGTTGGGCCCGCAGCAACAGGCGTAGCTGCATGGTTGCGGGTAGGGTCCATGCGGGTCGGTGGTGTTGCTGACCCAGTTGCACCGCGAAAAGCTGATGGTTGCATGGCCCTGCTAACCTTATCTGGGTCACATACATGGCACGAGAAAACCCATCCTGTTCACGTCGTGGAATGTCCTGCTCCCTAGCGGTTTGGTCTAGTAATGTGGCTGATCGCATAAAGACTTCAATGCTCTCATGTATTAAGGGGGCTAGAGCTAGTCTGTTTTCCTGTCGCACTGTGGCTACCACTACCTCTAGAACTTTAGTTTCCCTCATTTGCGCATGGAAATGTTTGATCAGATTAATTTTTCAGGTTGCAAAAGCTGTTAGAGTTTCTCCAGGACTTTGTTTTTCGAGAACAGTGTGGCTTTGTGCTTGCAGGGAGGAGTAGGTATTGACAAAACGACACTAAAACACATTCGAGAACTCGCTCCACTGCATACCATAATGGTTTACTGTTCGCCACCATACACATGCGTCTCCCATAAGATAGACTCCTACACAATTTGGCCACTCTTGTTCACACACTCCATTCCTGGTTAAACATCCTGTGCAGTCTCTCGGTAACACCTGCGGTTCCTAGGTGGTCAGCCCAGAAAAATTGGGCAGCGACTGGAAGCAGGCTGGAGTATTGCCTGTCTCAGCTGCTGTTGGGGGTGCGGTTGTGGCTGTGAAGTGCAGCTGCGGCCACACGAAGCCAGTTGGTGTTGTTAGTGCAGGTTGCACTGCCCAATGTGCTGAGGGTTTTGGCAAACCTGTAGAATGTGCAAACGAGCTGCTGTAGTTACTGGCAGTGTCCACGCTTGCAGCTGATGGGCGTGGCACTATAAGTTGTGGTGCTGGGGTCACTGTGCACAGCGAAACTTGCCGGCCAAGACATTCAGCATATCCTGCTTGGTCATGCACTGGCAATGAGTGATTCGTCCACAGTTCCCACTCCACTGTTTCCGAGTTACCATTTTTGCACAGGTCCTGGTACAATAGTGTGGTGATGATAAAATCAGTGGGTGTAAGTGTCACAGGTAATAATGTTTTTGTACAATTCGCACACAAAATGTTTCAATTTCGGTTGAGTGTTGCGTGTTTACTTCTGGTCAGGCACACAATGTGGTAAACTTTGGTGCAGTTTACACACAGATTTGTCCCATCTCCGATGCCTGCACATGTGATTGTTTGGCACACTGTCTATTGTTAAAATGTTGTAAGGTTGTGTCCAGGAAAATTTCTGTTTATGCAGGAGGTGTACACTTGCATATGCGACTCGTGACAGGGCCGGTGGTTCCCGTGGCCGCTCGCGGTTTGGTACAGTCCACACACAATTTCACTCTCTTGCTGTCAGAGGTGCACCTCCATGCCCATCCGACATGTTCTCCATTGGTTTGGCTAATGTCGTCCTCGAGATGCCTTGCGTTGTCCTGCTCGTGACAGGGGCACCTTGCGTCCTGGAACAGGTTGGACATGAGCAAGGACCTCACACTTTAGGCATAATGTTTTGTTTTTGACATTGCTGGTGCACCAGTTCATGTTGCATCTCCCGAGATTCAGGACAGCCTCATGGTTCGGTGGGCGGGCTGTCATGGTGACAGCTGTTGTCACATTAGCTGTTGACCCGCCTCCCTTCTCGCCCGCATGGGGGGAGATTACCGTTACGGTTTGGGAGTGGTGGTAACCATGCTCGCGCATGCCTGGGTGGTTGTCCGTCATGCCAGCTGCTCACACTGGAGTGTGGAATGTGGTAGCACCTGTCTGCCTAGCTTGCACGGTGTCCACAATGGCAGCGCTCGGGGATGCTCCTTTGTCCGGCACTGTCCCAAATTGATGTGAATGTCCGAAATGTGGAATTAATTGTTTAGAATTCGAAATTTATTTCATTTAATTCTTGCTGAAGGCTTTTGAACTCCTGACTTTTGGCAAAAAAGCTTTACACATTGATGCTATTTGGTTGGGGAAGCCAATGTAACTTGCGCTTTACCCCACCTGTGGAGAATACAGGATGACATAGTGTCGTAGTTAATTCCTCAGGCATAGACTATAAGGTGCCTAGAAAGTTGAGGGGTTTTCAATAAGGTAGTCTTTTGACGTTTCACTTAACTGGATAATTATATTTTCTCGAGTTTGTACAAAAACAACACACAGCAACACTTCCGAGTTGTGGTACTCTATGCTGGCTACTCATATTAACTGTGTATGACTTCGTGGTGGAGGGGGACTTCCCTGGACGGCGACTTGATACTTAACTATTTTGCCGTTGTATGCTGTCATCTGGGGGATGAACTCCGGCGTAGTGGTAGGCCTTTGAAAAAGTCCTGCATCTGGTGTCGTCTCACTGGATGGCTGTTCGGACTCGTGCTCACACCTTTCTCGCGATTCCTTGACGCAACTCTTCCCTCGGCGCGGTGATAATGAACTGTCTCCCACCTTCCCCGCAAGGAAGCTTATATACTCCCTAGCTTCCTTCCCTAATTGTCGACACATGTCGCCTTGTTGGGGGAAGGGGTGGTGGGATGAAAACAGAACAATGCCTTTCACAAAACGTGCCCTGGTTCCTGAAGGTCGGGGGGGAGGTGGCACCTTGCCCCTAGCTTACTCTGTCAGCTATTTCTCCGCGGTGCGTGTTTTCTGATTTCCTGCGAAATACACATGATTATTTTGTGATATCTCGGCACTCAACTGATCTCACGGGCTTGCTAGAGGTGCTCTTGCTTGGCTCTGCGATTTCTCCTGCTCCTAAGTATGAATGTTGCACTATCCGGGTGCTCCGGCGATATGCCAGCTCTTACTCGTCACAACCTTGACATGTGTAACTGCGATCCGTTCTGGCTGTTCACCTGCCTCGTGACACATGTCAACTGGTAGGCGCTCGCGAAGGGGGTCAGCGAGGCTTCTACTCAAAAGGCGTTACACGACAACATACAGGTATTCTAAATACAGAAATTACTCTTAGAATTTGTTGAGGTGCATACAAAAAAAATGTATGTTGCAGTTAAGACAAAAGTTACTCTGATATGTGATACATATATGTAGGCACTTTAATGGTACTTTATCGTGCACTACACGAGATGTGAATTGTGATATTACTGGCATTCAAGTATAAAACAAAGTATCCTTAACTCCATGAGATGTGAACTGTATAGAAAGTACACTGAAAGCCCCACCTGTTGGGAAAGCCAATTGACATGCAGGCTGTTCCAAGGATGCTGATGTGAGTCACCACCTTACCTGGCTTACCCAGATTAAGGCGAAAACTGGTGAAATTGCCTGGAACCATAACTCAGTGTGTATGAGTTAGTGAAGGTCGTGCAGCCGACGGCTCGTGGGTCCCTGGAGTCCGTTGTCGATTTAGAGTGCTTGCAGATACTGAACTTACCAGTAATTACACGTGCCTAGTGGTTTCAGTTATTACACCAGCGAGGTGTACGCCAACTCGCACACCTGACTTACACTTTTCTGTATTAAGGTGCAGAGGCCGAAATACCCCGAGGGGTAAAGTACATAAAATGCTCATGGTAATTTAAGATTTTTACTTACTGCTTTTATATATATGAATTTACGCTAATATGGTACAAGTTTATGCGGACCAGGCGCTGTTCTACTGGTGACCAATACTGCAAAAGCAACCGAAGCCATGTAAATTATTGAAAAGACATGTAGCATTTTAAACCCGTGTTAACATGCAGGCGGGCAGATGGTCGTCCCCTCGGCACTGAATATGCAAATGTTCCAGTTGATTAATGTTTCTATTGATAATGAAGGTGGTTACAGCAAAAGTAGAGGGTGCCGAAGGGGTCTGCGAGGAGCGAAATTCCTGTGCTGCCGGATAGGCCGAGTGCTGTAGTCAGACTAAAATCATGCCGTCTGCTTCCGCTGAAGGTAGCTGAAGCTGGCACCAAAAATTATGTGAAAATTGACATGTACTCCCTTAAAGCTAATGAATATGCTACACAATACAACTCTGTGTTTAATAACATGTTGGGAACATCCCCCTTATTAATTAAGTAATAATTATGTTTGTGACTGACATCACAGATGATATCACCATACTATAAATATAAAATTAAAACGAGGACTTGATAGGCAGTCTGCTGTGAAAAAAGAACACAATTACCCTTCTAAGCATTGAACATTGATGCTACTCCCCACCTGTGCGATACAGGATGGTTAATATGATCTGAGTTATTTTACCAGGCACAGACTATAAGGGGCCTTGAATGTTGAATGGGGTATATCAAACAATATCAAAACAATATCTTCATCATGTCTTGGTTTTAACAGGTTTATTGACCGGAAATTCATACACATATTCCCGGCAATGCAACTACTTTTCCGAGAATTAACTCGTACATTACTGACCCTGCGAGTTCTGGGCCTGAAGGGCTGATTGCAGTGTTCTGGCTATGTTTCCGACAACTTGGGGGACACAAGGTGACAGGATGCGTCCCTGAGTCCCGACATTGGTACTTATCAGTATTTGTTGCTGGGTTGTTGTTCCGGCGGTAGTTTGAGGTATGGTGAGTTGGGTGGCTCTTTTACAGGCTCTCGGACTGGCTTTCGTTGGTGTGCTGCACTCAGCTGTCTTCCTCCTTCGGCATTGGCTGACTGACTTCCTCGTCCCGGTGAGGGACCCTTGGTGGGCCCCCACCCCGGCATCTGCCTCCTCGGTGCGGGGTTACACTGGACTACTCCCACTCGGTGTGGCGCACTTCGCTGAAACTCACCACTCGACTCCCATTCTCGGCGCGGGTTTGTAACTGACTCGGCTGACTTCCACGATCCGACTCCCGATGCCTGACTCCCTGCGCGTCCCGGTGTGGCGCTTCCGAGTGCCGCATTCTAACTCCCTACATTTTTTACTCTTGCTGGGTTCCGAACCCCGGCCTCTCGGCGTGATGACTGATGCAACTGACAGACTGACACAACTGACCTAATTAATGTGAGTGACACTGCCGGGGTCGAACCCCTCGGCCTCTCGGCTGATTGACTGACTTCCTCTCTCGGTGTGCAGTTGATATGACTGACCTGACTAATGTGATGTGACTGACCAGATGCAACTCCCGATTCAACTGACTGACTGACCGACCCCCTCCATGTCCCACAAATTGGCTTTTAAACTCTCGGGCTCCCCCTTAGAATATTACACTTGCTGTTATTTGTTAGGGAAAGGGGGATGGAAGATGTTGAACAAAGACCTAATTTCCTCCATGTGCCAGGATTCTTGTTGGTGGAGGGGGTGCCCTCGCGGCCCTCCCGGCCAAACTGTGTCAGCCTTTTCTGGTGAAACTCGCATTGTATCGGCGAAACTCAGTTTACCTCAGTATTTCTTCGGCGATATGTCCAAGTTCAAAGCAGTTTTGTTTGGGGTGGTGTGCGGGGCCCCATGCTACAACCTTGACACGTGTTACTGCTTCCCTTGGGCAGACCTGGCTTCACCGCAGGCGTTAATGGCTGGCACGTGTCCTGAGGCAGGTGGCTACTGTGAGGCCCTTGTGGGAGGCGGGGGGTGGGGTATGGCATGTGTTGCGACAGCTGAGTTTCTATGTACAATATGCCATGCGTCAACATAATTACAATTAATTAAATAACTATAATAATGGTAAACTGAGAATGTATTTCAGTTTCCTATAAATTTCTTAAGTGGAATTCAGTTTCTGTTTTTTTTTTTTTTTCGTCGATGGGCGATTTCAAGTTTTCCAGCTTTGGTGGGCTGGACGAGTCCATCCCTGTAATTATAAGTCAGGCATGCCCCCAGAGGGCCTACACCATCATCGCGAGTGATGATACCATCAATTAAAATTCCTCATTACACAGGAAATCTCGCAGCTTGGATCAATTTCTCAAATTTTTTTGAGATCTTGTTAATAAATAACCAGCGTCTTTCCATTGTGGAACGATTCGTGTACATAAAGCTGGCCTTGGAAGGTGAGCCTTTAGCACTAGTATAGTCTTAGCCTTCGACAGGTGACAATTCTGATTTTGCTTGGATCTGATAATAAGTGATTGATTATGTCTCACCACAAAGATGCCATTTTGCAAGTTCATGTTGCCCCCTTGAACTCTACATCATCCATGCATTACATTTTATCCACAGTGAATGAAAATGTGGCAGCACTGAAGGCATTAAAAGTTCCAGTGTATCAATGGGACATCTTACTACTTCATCTCGAGAAACTTGTTATTGTGGACCTTCGATAAATGTTGGAGTTAATTGTACAGGATTGAAAATTCTTACACTGCAAAACTTCCTGACATTTCTCAAGATACAATGCAAGTCTGGTGAAGCAGTTTGGGGGGGGGGGCTGATCAGCCCCACTTCAAGATGGGGCTGAACAAAGCTACCCTTTGTCGGAAGGTTAAAGGTCAGTTGCATACTACAACAGGTGCATATCTTGTTACTCCATGCTCAGTGTGTTGTGTGTGTAAAGGTAAACATCCTATTTACCATTGCAGTATGTTTACACAGAAAAGTTCAAGGGAACGGTTTGAGCGTGTCAAGGAGCACAAACTTTGCACCAACTGTTTACAACCCCTCCACATGGTGAGAAACTAACCATCGTCCACTTCCTGTCACCATTGCTCATCTCGCCATCATTCACTTTTGCATTTCACTAGTGTCGATATAGACAGTTCTGATCAACAACCACATGAAAATACATAGTCTGTAGAAATGCCTGAAAATATAGTGGGAAAGAAAATAGACCCATCTCCTGCAACAGTCCTCTCATCATTTTCCGATAGGGCTAGCTACGCTACAGTAACATTGTCCACCGCCATAGTTGAGGTTCAAGACACATTGGGTAAATTTCAGCAATTTTGAGTTTTGTTAGACATGGGTAGCCAATCTAGTTTTATTTCAGAAGATGCCTTGTGACATCTAGGGCTGTCCTGTAGGAAGACAAAAATGCCACTTCATGGCCTTTCTCAAGTGCCACTCAGTGTGGTACATGGAGTTGTGTCATGTCTGCTGAAACCTTGTGGGAAGGAAAGACTTTGCTTCTCTGCAGACATGCTAGTCCTTCCATGTCGAACAGGACATTCCTTCGACACCCTTGCAACCAGAGGCTTGAAAGCATCTTTCACATCCGAAGTTGGTGGATCCCAACTATACCAACCCAGGTTGTGTCGACATGCTTGTTGGTGCAGAATTGTTACCATACATTATAACAGGAACAAAATTTGAAGGCCCCTCTGATACTCTGGTTGCTTTGGAATCAGTATTTGGATGGATATTGATGGTAGAGTTGTTAATGCACAGCCCTTCGGAGAAGCTGCCACATTCTTTGTAACTTCGAATTCATATGATGCAGCTATAGGTGCCGCATTCGAGCGCCTGTGGAAGTTGGAGGAGTTACCAGATGCCAAAGCAGCCTGCACACCAGAAGATAATGGATGTGAAAACATATTTGTTGAAACCCATGTTCGACTTGAAACAGGGAGGTTCATGGTCACACACTTCCCTTTGAAACATCTGATCCAGATCCAGGTGAATCCCGTGACTTGGCACTTCATCGTCTTCATTCGTTATAGCATCGTTTCAAACGACAAACAGAAATAAAAAAAACAGTATGTTGCCTCAATGCAAGACTACTTGGCCACTGGACAAATCAGTTAAATCGAGCCTCATGAAGTAACATCAGACAAGTCTTTTTTTATTCCCCTGATCTCCTCAGTGACCTACCTTCCGAAGATGTAAAACAGTCATCAGAAACCTACTCGTTTGACAACAGTAGCTGTGTGAAGTATACTGGGTCTGCATTGGAATCCAGGTAAGGACACCTTCTCGCATGATTTTCAGCTTCGACCCCCTAAGCTCACGAAACGAGGGGTTTTGTCAGACATAGCTCCCATATTCGACCCCTTGGGGTGCTGTCGCCTCTGATCCCCCTGGCCAAGCACCTAATGCAATGCCTGTAGCTGGCTAATGTCAGCTGGGACAGTCCAGCTCCTCGTTACAATTGAAAAATGGGAAGCCATAAGAAATGAATTGCCATGTTGTTCCACCATTTCGATTCCTCGCTGCATCGTTCACCCCCGGCCCATTCAGCCATAGAAGGGCATCGATTTGCTGATAGTTCAGAGAAAGGATACGCTGCAGTTGTCTACCTACGACTAGTATCAGTTTCTGGCGTCGTTTCAACACACCTATTATTCGCAAATTCTAAGGTCGCGCCCTTGAAAAATGGTGACTTTCCCACGTCTGCAACTTAGCTCGTCTACTCACAGTAACTGAGGCTTATGCTTACACCCTGCCTCAGAGAGATGTGTATGCATTGACTAATTCATCTGTTCTGGCATGGATGCAGACCTCTCCACACCAGTGGTAACCTTTGTGGCTAACAGGGTTAGCAAAATCCAGGAATACACCTCCTCAGACTGGTGGCATCATGTCCCAAGTGTTGACAAGCCAGCTGATTGTGCATCGTCTGGCCTCACCCCTGCTAGGCTTGTGGAACATTCTCTGAGGCGGCCTGGACCTGCATTCCTGTAAAAATCTAAGGAAGATTGGCCTTAGTATCCAAGCACCATACACAGTGATGTGTTTTCTGAAGAGCGCTCACCAGTGGTTCGTCAAACTAGTGTTGAAATATCGCTTTTGTCAAACTTAATGGAGAAATGCTCCACCTTGGACAATATCAAGAGAATTACTGCATGGTGTCTTCTATTTATAAAAAATGCTCGTCCAATTTCTGTAAGGGTTTCATGCCCATTGCAAACTGAAGAGTTGCAAAAGGCCTTCAAGGTCTTGATCAAGGAAACACAAACACAGTTCGCTGAGAAATTTGTTTGACTTGTCCACAACCAGTTGTGTTCACCTGGAATTCAAAGGTTGACACCATTTGTGGATAGCGAGGATATTTTTAGGGTGGGTGGTCGACTCCAAAATTCTGACTTATATCTGCTTGTTTGTGTGTTTCACCAACAAGGCCATACATTTAGAACTTGTTTCTGACCTCTCTGTAGGGGCATTCCTCGCTGCCTTTAGAAGATTCATTGCACGATGAGGACATTGTGCTCACATATATAGTGATTGCAGCAACAAATTTGTTGGAGCGAATCGTAAGTAGATGGAACTTGGAGAATTTCTTGCTCAAGCCGATGCCAAAAAAAGTTAGAACTTGGGCCTCAGAGAAGACAACATGGCACTTTATTCCACCAGCTGCGCCCCATTTTGGTAGTTTGTGTGAGGCAGGAATTAAAAGTGTAAAATTACTGATCCTCAAGACAATTGATCTACAGCTCCTCAAGACAATTGATCTACAGCTCCTCACATATGAGGAATTGAGCACTGTACAGGCCCAAGTAGAAGTATCCTTGAATTTACGACCCTTGTGTCCCATGTCAACTGATCCTAATGACATGTCTGCACTAACTCCCAATCATTTCTTCACCTTTGGCCCTCCAAAAGTACTCCCAGACCGGGATGTTGTCTCTGTTCCCACCAACAGGCTGTATCGATAGCTATTAGTGCAACAAATTCACCCGTCATTCTTAAGCGATGGAACCAATAGTTCTTACACCAACTCCAGCAAAGGGAAAAGTAGATCAGTGGGGACAACAACATAACTAAAGGACAATTAGTTATCATCAAATCAAGGACACTAATCTGCCCCCCTCTATGCTGGCACTTGGCTAAAATTATCAAGGTATTTCCTGGTAAGGATGGAGTTGTACGAGTGGCTGAAGTGCGCACCGCTCATGGCACACTCATTCGGTCTGTAGTATAATTGTACCCTCTCCCCACTCAGTAACCACGAACAGGTGGAGAAGTGAACATGTAGATATTGTTAATATTTTTCAGTATGTGATGAACAAGGTAATAGTGTTGTGTTGAACTGTAGACACTTCAACGTGGGTTGTATGTCTGGGCCAGGTTGCTGGTCTAGTGTTTCACACTTCCAGCCCTCAGTGCTGGAGGTACAGAGGCGCCGAAGCTGGCATATTTTGGTTTTCTACCAGTTGTTCGCATGACGTGACCATGGTAAGTCGTTACCCATGTTATTGATAAAATGTTTTAGTATACAGTCCACTCTTTCGTACCCCGAGCCAAAGACAGTTTAAGTTCAATTTTGTTTCACCTACACATTATTCTAGAACGAATTTAATTGGTTACACTAATAACAGCTGTCTTGTAACGAAATAATATACATCAAAATTTGGTCTACGAAATTCTTCCTACCTGTGTGCAAATGTAGGCTGTCAGAATAGCCAACATGACATTTTCTCAATAGTTAATGCATCAGCTGATACAGGTATTGTCTGTGGTGATGCGAGGAGGTTACAGGGATAAGGTGATTGCCCCCATCTTACGATGAGGTCTTATTAAGGGGGGTTATATGATATTGCCTGGCACCATAACTCAGAGCATGAGTTAATTGAGGGTCGTTCGGTTGATGGCCTGGAGTCCTCATGAGTTCTAGTGGTGCTTGTAGATATACACTGAAGAGCCAAAAAAACTGGTACACCTGCCTAATATCGCGTAGGCCCCCTGCGAGCATGCAGAAGTGCCGCAAGACTAAGTGGCATGGACTCGACTAATGTCTGAAGGTATGCTGGAGGCATTTCACACCATGAATCCTGCAGGGCAAACCACAAATCCATAGGAGTGCGAGGCGGTGGAGATCTCTTCTGAACAGCATGTCGCAAGGCACCCCAGATATGGTCAATAATGTTTATGTCTGGTGATTTAGGTGGCCAATGGAAGTGTCTAAAGTCAGAAGAGTGTTCCTGGAGCCACTCGGTAGCAACTCTCGACGTGTGGGGTGTCGCATTGTCCTGCTGGAATTGTCCACGTCCGTCGGAATGCACAATGGACATGAATGGGTGCAGGTGATCGGACATGATGCTTACGTATCTGTCACCTGTCAGAGTCGAATCTAGACATATCAGGGGTCCCACTTCACGCCAACTGCGCACGCCCCATACCACGACAGAGTCTCCACCAGCTTGAACAGTCCCCTGTTGACATGTAGGGTCCATGGATTCATGAGGATGTCTCCATACCCGTACACGTCCATCCGCCCGATACAATTGGAAACGAGACTCGTCAGACCAGGCAACGTGTTTCCAGTCATCAACAGTCCAATGGCGGTGTTGGCGGGCCCAGGCAAGGCGCAAAGCTTTGTGTCGTGCAGTCAACAACAGTAAACGAGTGGGCCTTCGGCTCTGAAAGCTCATATCAATGATGGTCCGTTGAATAGTTCGCACGCTGGCACTTGTTGATGCCCCAGCATTGAAATCTGCGCCAATTTGAGAAAGGGTTGCTCGTCAGTCGTCGTTTGTCCCATTCGTTCACGATCTTTTTCTGGCCGCAGCGATGTCGAAGATTTGATGTTTTACCGGATTCCCGATATTTACAGTACACTCGTTAAAATCCAAATTGTATCGCTACCTCTGAGATGCTATGTCCCATCTCTCGTGCGCCGACTATACCACTACGTTCAAATTCACTTAAATCTTGATAACCTGCCATTTTAGCAGCATTAACCAATCTAGCAACTATGACAGACACTTGTTGTCTTATATCGGTGCTTCCAACCGCATCACATTACTCTGATTGGTTCCATATCTCTGTTATTTGCATATGCACACCTATTTCAGTTTTTTTTTGGCTCTCCAGTGTATATACTGAAGACATCATATTTTATCTGGGCTCCCACGTTCGTCTGTTTAATATGCTGATGATATTGTGCTTTGGGTTAAATGTATCTCCTATGACAAAGCTTGTACTTCTATGACTACAGGCATTGTTTTTTTTATCACTTTGGTTGGATGATCATGGTTTTAATATTTCTGTGGATAATAGTCGCGCCCTGTATTTTATGCGTAAATGGTCCCAGTCACCACTTCCTTCTCCAACCATCAGAGGTTATCCTCTTCCCTGTGTGACAAAGGTATGGTATTTGGGTATATTTTTAGAGACATGTGGTGGATGGACTACCCATGTTGAATACACTATTACCAAATGTCGCAAAAGAATTAATATTTTAGAGGCTCTCGCCCATTATCGTTGGGTTCTAGTTTTTTTGCACTACGTCCTTTTTACGTCTCTACTTTTCGGTCTGTTTTAGATTACGGTATTCCGATTGCTGGTCAGCTGCCACTCCTTTTGGCGAACAAATTGGAAACTATACAGAACGTTTGCCTCAGACTTATTCTTGGAGCTTTCTCTTCTACACCCATTATGGTCTTGTGTATGGAATGTTTCCTTATGTTATTGTCCGACCGTTATAGACTATTGCAAGGTAAACATTGGATTCGTACTCGTAATTCTCGTGTAAGGGGTATTGTACAGGCGGTTGACAACCTTGGTTACGTCCTACCGAAAGCATTACTAACGACGGCCCATTTTGTTAACCCTCTGCCTAGTTTGTTACACCGTTTGCAGTATGAAGTTTCGTTCTCCTTGCCCTATCTTTCTTTCCCCTATTATATTCGGTTTCTCCCATTGTTCTTCAACAAGAATTAAGGCTAAAGTTGCTGAATATCCCGACTGTACTTTGATTTACACTGATGCCTCAAAAACTGTCGAAGGTGTTGGGTGTACTTATTTTGATTCTTCACATAAATGTTCAGGACTTTTTAAACTCCCTTATACCGCCACAATTTATTATGTCAAAGCTTTTGCATTGTATATGGCTTTACGTTATGTTTACGATATCAAAGTCTCAAATCCTCTGATTATATCTGATTCACGTAGTGTATTTATGGCCTTGTCTTCTCCTACTCCCTATAAGGAAGTGCTTATATGGTTCATACGGGAACAATGTGTTCTTTTGGATATACTAAATGTTCCTGTCCTCTTTATGTGGGTACCAGGGCATGTCGGGATTCAGGGGAATGAGATGGTGGATAAAATTGCGAAATTGAGTGTGTTACAGGATGTCTCGAAGCCCCTACTTTCTTTTTCGGTTTCATATCCCTTATTAACCAGGGAAATTTTTTGGCATTAGAAACAGATATGGGAAAATTATACTTCGGTTTATAATACCTTGTATGCACAATTATTTCCTGCATATTCTCGACCAACATATCAACATTGTAGTTCCCGTGGTTTAGCGGTTACTTCTTTTCGTCTCCTTTCAGGTCATAATGCATCCCAGTCTCATTTGCATAAACTTCATATAGTTTCTAATCCTTCCTGTGTATGTCGGGCCCCAAGTGCAGATTTGGCTCATATTTTGTTTCAGTGTTCCACTGGAGGCGATATAAGTTCGATGTATGCTACTCTTCGTAGGCTTCGTGTGATTTTTCCTGTCTCGTACCCTTCGGTACTTTTTCATGACCCTCGGGTAGTTTGTGTCGTTCTCGCTCGGTTTTTTGCTCGCGCATGTATTGTTATATAATCTTAAGAATTTGCTGTCCTCTTAGATGTCCTCGGTGATCGGCCCACTCTTTCATTGCTATCCCCTGTTCAACGGCCTTTCTTTCCCTCCGTGGTTGATGGGCCTCTACCGATAAGAGTAGTATTTGTGATCCTGCCTAGTATTTCTCCTTCATTATCCTCTATTTTTCTTTCTCCTATTTTTGTTTTTGGCCATGGGTTTGCTGTTGGTCACATTACTACCAAAAAAAAATTATTGGCGACGTATCTATCTGATGGTGTAATACACATATCGCAGTTACTACATTTTATTAATCATTTTAAGAGGATTTATATTTATTTATTATGGTACTTTATAACATATTGGTGAAGAGGATAAAAAATAGCGAAGAGTGCATACGCAATGGCACTTAAGATAGATTTACAACCATTTCTGGAAGATGGTGATATTGATTGTTTCCTGGAAATGTGGGAACATTACTTTGTGGCAAATGAGATTCCAGAAGGACAAGTTTAAACTTTTTTGGTATTAGTAAGTGCAAAGGTGTATACAGTGGTAAAGATGTTTTTTTTTTTCGGTTTTACCGAAGGACAAGGCACTTACGGAAATAAAAAGGGCTTTACAATTATGATTTCAACCACTAGTATCGTATTTAAGTAAACGTATTTTATTTGAAAGGACATGTCAAAATGACGGTGAGAATATTTCGGCATGGTATACACGAATGAGAGGTTTGGTTTCGGAATGTAGCTTTGGTGCTACAATAGACGAGTGTATAAAATACATGTTAGTTATTGGGTTATGGCAGCATCCCATTCATGACCGATTATGTGAAGAGCCAGTGGATACAGCAATAGGAATACTGGTGGCCATAGTGTTGCATAAGGAGTCAGCTCTACAAGAATACAAAATTCGATCAAGTGGAGAAGAAAAGGAAAATAAGAATAGGATACAGGTTGGTTCAATGGAAACAAATAAGAATCAAGGGAGCAAGAAAGTGTTGTTGTGCTTTCACTGTAATGAGCAGGATCGTGTGTTTGCAAAGTGTAAATTTAAAAATTACTTATGTAATTGTACAAACAAAGGGAGCATGAAGTGGCAGCTTACGAAGGTGAGTCAGCAAATACTATTGATTATGAATATGAAATTTTAGCTCTAAAAGTTGAGCTAAATATGGTTGTTCTTATTGAATTGTTGTGTGAAGTGGATAAAAAATGTATTTACTTTGAGTTGGATATGGGGGCAGCTGTTTCATGTGTTCCTGAAAAGATATATTTTGAGTACATTTTTGACATGAGCTTGAAAAAATGTGATGATCAATTAAGCACATATAGTGGTGAGAGAATTAAACTGTTAGGCCAAATAATGGTTGATATTACTTTTAAAGTGCAGATTGTTTGTAGTAAAGGGTGGAGTGAAATGGTTGGTTGGGAGATATTTAATTCTCTGATTTAAATTGCAGCTGAAGCAATATTTTTCAAAGTAGAGAATAAGGTACAGACCCAATTAGAGGGAGTATTAGAAAAAGGTAATGAAGTTTTTAAAGTAGAATTGGGTGTATTGAAAGAGGAAGAAGTAAGGCTGTAATTAATTTGTAGTAATGTACAGCCAATGTTTTGTAAGCCTCGACCTATTCCACTTGCTTTTATAGAAAAAGTAGACATAGAATTGAAAAAATTAGAGAAGCAAGGTGTTATTGAAAAGGTAGAAAATTCTAAGTAGGGCACACTTTTGGTGCCTATTTTAAAACAGGATTGTAGTAAATAAATTCCTTAAGGATTTGAACCACCCATTACCTAGAATTGGGGATATTTGTACAGCATTGCAAGGAGGTAGCAAGTTTTCTAAATTGAATATGAGTAATGCATTTAACCAGTTACAAGTAGATAATGAGACAGGAGAATTGCTGGTGTGGAGTACACCTAAAGGAACTTACAGACTGAAGAGATTACCTTATGGTACAAAACTTTCTAGTGCCATGTTTCAAGCGAAAATTGAAAAGATGTTATTAGGTGACAAAGGAGTTATTAACTTTATTGATGATGATTAAATAACAGATCATGATGATGAGGAACATTTTTAGATAGTGGTTATGTACGATCAACTATTATTCCAAATTTATTCCACATTTAGCGAGTAAATTGAGACCATTGTATGAGTGGTTCAAAAAGGAGTAAAATTGTATTTGTCTGCAGAGTGTTAAAAGAGTTTTGATGCTATTAAGAGAGAAATTATATCAAATAGAGTATTGATACATTATGATAAAAATTTACCCTTGAGGTTAGCATGTGATGCTTTTAAATATGTGATTGGGGCAGTATTGTATCATGTGTTACCCAATGATACTGAGATGCCTGTAAGCTTTATTTCGATAAGTTATACTAAGGCTGAAAAGGGTATTCAATTATTCACAAGGTAGCCTTGGAAATTTATTGGAGTGTACAAAAGTTTTATCAGTATTTGGTTGGTAGAAAATTTGAAATACTATCTGATCACAAACCTCTACATATATTGTTTGGTGAAAATTTGTAAAAGTTAAATAGGATGTGAGAGCTGATTATATGTCAAAGTAACTAGCTAAGTTAAGTAGTGAAGAATTTTGTGTGCTTAAAGATCTTGATTATGTAAACTTTGTGGAACAACAAGATGTTATTGATGTAAATGAGGTTAAATCTGCAACCAAAAAAGGATCAGGTATTTGAAAAAGTGTACAATATTGTAAGATTTGCTTATTCTAATGCATGGAAGGATGAATCTTGAAACCATTTGTTAGTAGACAAGAGGAGATATATAAAGAAAATAGTGAAATAATGTGGGGGTCTAGAGTTGTTTTACCATTAATATTGAGAAAACCAATATTGAAGGAGTTACATACCAGTCATGAAGGCATCAGTAAGATGAAAAGTAATGTTAGGGCATACTTTTGGTGGCCAAATTTAGATAACGATAACGAAAACTTCGTAAAGAGCTGTGAAGTGTGTGTGACCACTAGAGCAGAACCACCAAAAGCTGAACCGAGGTCATGGCCTAAAACGGATTGTCCATATGGGAGAACTCTTGCTGACTTTTTGGGGTCTTTCCAAGAAAAAATATGTGTTGTTTATTGTGGATTCATTTTCTAAATGGCCTGAATTATTGATTATGGAAAATTTGCAAGCCAAGGGTACAATAGAAAAATTTAGAGAATGTTTTAGAAGATTTGGACTCCCTTAGAATGTGTTGACAGATAATGCTAGAACATTTTGTTCACAAGAATTCTTTACATTTTTGTCCTTAAATGACATTAGGCATGAAAATTCCCCTCGTTTTCATCCAGCATCAAATGGACTTGGTGAACATGCTGTATAAAACTTTAAAGGGGCACTCGGTAAATTGTTAAGAGATAAAATTAATGAGATTGTTAGTTTTGAAACACTGATGAATATATATTAATTTCATTATAGGAATTCAGTGCATGTAACAAAATGGATAACACCAACTCGCTTAATGTTTAAAAGAAAATTGAGAACAAGGTCCGATTTATTGGCTACTAAGGGAACGAGTCAGATAAAAAATTATCTCGGAAAATGTGACAAAAAGTTTGAGGAGTGGGAGATAGTATATTTTAGAGATTATAGAAACCTTAATAAGAATCAATTTGTTAAGTGTGTTGATGAAGTTTTGGGATAGAGAACCTATTTATGTAAAGTGTCGGGGAGAAATATAATTTGGAAGACATTTAGATTAGATGATAAGTGTAGTGTCACAAAATCAAGAATGGGAAAAGAGTAATGTTTCTTGTAAAAGGAATCATTTAACAAGGATAATTGCTCCACAAACCGGGGGAAATTGTAAAGAATATGGTGTTGTGACCACACCTTTGGCAGGAATTGTCTCTGGAGTAGAGGAGAAAGGCAGAAAGCAGAGGGATTAAACCTCAGGGGTTAGTATATTGGTGCAATCAGATGTAGCACCTGCAAAGAATAATGAAATTTCCAATAATGGTAGTAGTGTTGAGAATGTGGTAAGAAAATCTCAGAGGGTAAGAAAGCTCCGGATCGTTTGAATTTGTAATAATAAAGGGAAAGAATTGTAGTATATTAATCAATGGTGTGAATTATACTAGTTATATTTATATACTAGCTATGATGAATGGTGTGACAACTCTGATGATGTGAGTTATATGGATATGTTTATTATTTTTTTAAAGTGGACGACCAGCATGTACGAAAAGTATTGGCTAGCTGTCTATCTGACGCTGTTACTAAATTTTATTTAATGTTTTAAGATGATTTATGTTTATTTATTACATGTATTGCACAAACAAATTGTATTGGAATTTTGTTGTCTTTGTTTATTCATTTGTTACATTTATGTGGTCGAGGTGACCCAGGGCTGGTGGAGTTAAGAATTCCCTGGCGCCATAACTCAGCGGAGAGTTAGTGATGTGGGTCGTTCGGGAGACGGCCCAGAGGGCCTTAATGCCCCAGTCAGTTTGAAGATGAAGTTGTCACGCACTTAATATTACACTACTTACAAACGTTGACCTTATGACGAGACTTTAGGCTGTCTCATATGCCTGAAATATATTAGAAAATTGTGGGTGGTACTACATGGGTTGTAGTGCCCTATGTGTCATGGGGGACAATAAATCAACAGTCACTGAATTTTATACAGTTGTTTACTCACATACTTGATTACATCTTCAATAAGTGGACATGCCAATACTAAAAGAAACAGATCCAGCACTTAAGGCCTGTTGGTGATCTTTGCGTGAAAATTACTTAAGTCAGTGTGGTGTTATGTGGATACATGGTGGCGTTAAAATCTCTGGCGAGTCTGCAGGTGGTACTCTCCTCAGTACAGAAAATAAATAAATCAAAGGATCCAGTTAATTAGATTACTATTGTAATGAAGTGATAATCAGCCTAAATGGTGGTACCAAGGTGGCTTGCAGAGCGGACGACCATGCTGCCGGTTTAGCTTGTGTGCTGGGGCGAACTGAACGAAAGGGATCGGCTTCTGCCACAGGTGGCGTCAACCGACGTCAAACCCCGAGTGTTAAAACAGGACATAAGCACTATGTGGCATTATTGCCCTGGTGAAAAATTATATAAATTAAATTTAACACATTGGTAACACCCCCGTTGATTAACAAATGTATGTTATGCTGGATGTTGTGAAGTTGACGGGGAGTGTCACAACACTAAAATAAATGTTATTATAATGGAGGCCTTTATAGGCAGTCTCCCTTTATGAAAAAGCAGTTACTCTCTTATAAATAGACATTGAATACACTTTTACTTTTTTTTTGTAAAAAAAATGGTGTATTTCATTTCCCGCGATGTGTTTGTATTTCACTTGTCAGTGTTGTCAGGTGGCTGTCTCTTGAAGGGATGGACGAGTCCACTTGTGCAAAGGGGTGTGGGTTGTCATGCTCGATGGCTCTTAATACAATAAAACCCACCCCTGACTGTAGCTTTGAATGAGATGAAGTTGTGTGATATGTTTAAGAGAATGTTGCACACTATTGGTCGAACTTTGGGGCCTTAGCAATTCAGCTTCGACCTACAGGCCAGGTGACGCCACTTGGTGGTGCATAACATCGTATGTCGTGGCACGAACTGCTACGACGTAACTACCAATGGCCCGTGCGCCCAACAGCTGTGGCTTTGGGGAAAGACAGTTTTGGATTGCCTCTTAATATATTACAAGAGTTTCCTCTTGTAAGAAAAAAGTAGGACGACCTCATGAGTCACATAGTACCTGTTGGCAAGAAGGTGCAATTTCCATTCTTGTCAACCTGCACTAGCACTCTTGGCCTGATGTCGCTGGTGTGGCCTGGTGCAGCTGATGCAGTTGATGTAATTGTGGTGGTCTGAGTGCGCACAAGGAGCTTGTGGGCGTGTGGTTCATGTCACATTTAGTGAGTAGAAAGATACTTTAAAATGGCTGATGACTATTTACAAACAATCGCAAATTTGTTGTGTGGTGTGGGCCATAGCTTTCGGCCTTGTGGGTGGCAGCTTAAAGTGACGATTTTGTACTGGTGGTGCAGACAGTGTGATATGAATTTGGTCAATTATCATGTCATGGCACATTGTGGCATACGTGATGTTGGGCAGATAATTACAGTTGTTCCATTTTCAGGTCATGGCACAGTGAGGCATACGTGATGTTGGGCAGATAATTACAGTTGTTCCATTTTCAGGCCATGGCAAAATGTGGCATATGTGATGTTGAGTGGATAATTAACAGCACCACTAATTTCATTCTGAAATGTTGTTAGAAAATTAACACCAATATTTGTGGATATTTATAACTAATGTAAGGGCGTAAGGACTATTTCAAGAATATAATTTTTGAAATGTGTTAACAGCTCTAAGTGTGTTGATATTATCAGCTGATTGAAGCTAACTGATTTAAGTTAACTGTTCTAACCAAATTTTTCTTGGGATGCATTACAGACAGTAGCAGTGATATGGATACAAACACAGATGAAGACAGCTACTCAATGTTAATAGATGCACAGAACTCTGAAACAGAACCACCTACACCCCCACCGATGCCAACCCCGCCCATCTCTCCTCCAGATTCGTCGATCACCAGAAATGCATACCTGAACAGAGGTAAGAAATCATATCTGAATCACTGACTATTTATATTTACACTTGAGCAAAATTATGAAATTTTTGCATTCTTACATTTTGCCAAAATAATTGTTGTGTTTTTTCCTACCAAATTATTTTAACCACTTATACTTTAGTGAATCGGTAACACCTGCTCACACAATACACTAGGATGATGGTTATTTTAAATACCCTTTCTTCCCCCACCCATATGGCCTTATCATGCTCCCACACAAACTTAAGCTATTTAATAAACATCTGATGAACTTGATTGCAAACAAAATATTTACATCCATGGTAACAATGAGTTAATTAAATTGGATTACACATCGTTTGTCTTAAAAATATTTATCCTAATCTTAGGGCAAATGATTTTAAAGTAACTGCAATTTAGGATAAACGATTGTATGATAAACTATTTAAGGACAATCTATTTTAGGACAATCAATTCTATAGAAAACTAATTCTAGGACAAACGACTTTAGGACAAAAGATTTTAAAGCAAATGTATTTTAGGAGAAACGACTTTTAGGACAAACTACTTTCGGACAAACAATACTACAGATAACTGATTTTAGGATAAACGACTTTAGGACAAATGTATGCAGGGAAATTGTTTTAGGACAGCTAATGATTTATTAATAATGGCCTTCGCCGCACTATGGTCTTTCATTCCTGACCTAATGCATGGAATATATATAATACTAAAATGCCAAGGTACGATATATTTCGGAATACTAAAATGAAAGATAAGTTGTCAGAGTTTTATTTGGATTGCATTTTAACATAAATCATAGATCCAAAATTTCCACAATGCATGTGTATTAGAGAAGCACGCAGTGCCGATGATTAATAATACATTTAAGTGTTAATAACTTATTACAGAACTCTTTCTGAAAAACAATACAATATTTTCACCTGTGTTATACAATGTGTAAACCATACTCACCAATTTTGATAGGTTATTCCTGATGTGGAAATAGAAAGATTTAGATATGCAACCCATGGTCCAGGTCAAATAGGAAGAGCGGCAGACGCTTCCAAAGTTTGAGCAAAATGTATCATTTGTCATATTTAGGAAACTTCTTGCGGGACAGAAACTAAGTAATGGTTACTAACTACGTAAACCGTATTCATTAATAAAGTTAATTTCGTGTAGATGTAAACCACTCCCCATCATGCTGAAAGGTGTTGCCACCCTTATTTATGCAAAAATAATAAGTATGTTACAGAAAAAATACCTTATTTTGCACAAATGGTCTAACTCTTGCCCTTATCGAGTAGAAATTACATGTTTGATTTCACAGAGAAGTGTTAGTGCCTGCTAGGTAGGCAACCAGTAAGGACTGTCTGTGCGCCACGCCATAGTGGAATGAGTTTACCACAACTGTGTGTGTGCTTAGATTAGTGAGTTGCACAAATAACAGTTCGGTGAGATGTCCTCTCTGTCAGGAGTAAAGACATCAGAAAATAAATTGAAGTTCTTGCACTACTAGCTTAATGTCGTACCACCATAAGCAACTTTACAAGTGTTCAAAATGGTGGCAGCCAACCTCATTGAAATAATTAATTAGGCGTATTAAAGACTGGCGTACCCTTACAAAAACACCTGGTGTATCTTGAACCTTGTCACAGGCAGCCATAACCCTGGCTAACAGATATACCTGCGACTCAATGGGTGTGTCGTTCACCAGAGCCTCGATGAACCTCCGCAGGAAAAAGTTTATTTGATTAAGGTCAGAAGAGCGTGCTGGCCATGCAACAGGCCCACATCTTCCAATCCAACGTGTTGGAAATTCCAGGTTGAAGTGACCATGTACAGCTGCTGTGGAATGTGGAGGGGCGCGGTGGTTTTGAAGCCACATACGTTGCCAGACTGCGAGCGGCACATCCCCGAGGAAATCTGGCAATGTAAATTTTACGATTTGGCCGTACATTAGCCCACTCAATCGCTGCGGCATCAAGTACGGCCCAATGAGATGATCACCCACAATGCCCGCCCAGATGTTCACATAAAGTCTGTGCTGGTTGGTTGTGATGGCGGTTGCACGAGGATTGGTTTCGTCCCACATGTGACTGTTCCAGCTGTTAAAATAACCGTCTCTCGTGAATGTCGCCTCATCAGTAAGCAAGACAATGGAACTAAAATGAGTAACTGCTGTGCGCTGTTGCAGAAACCAATGCGAAAAATCACGTCGATGAGCGAAATCTGCTGGTCCCAATGCCTGAGCCTGTCGCATGTGGTAGGCAGGCTGCAGTTGCTCAAGCATAGCACACCATACAGTGGAATGGGCCACACCCATTCTGTGCGAAATGGAGCGGATGTTTGTTGACGGGGTTTCCTCCACAACATTTATTACTTATTCTTCCACATTTGGTGTAGACATTCCTCGGGTGACCAGACCCATGTCATACCTCAAACGTGCCTGTTTCATGCAGTATCCGAGTGAGAGTTGTGAAGAGGTGGTGTTGAGGTTGCAGCCGCGCTAGAAACCTCTCATGGTACAAACGTACAGCAGCTTGTGCATTACCTTTAACTTGTCCGTAAAGCAGAACCATGTCTGTCATTTCTGAGTTCGTATACATCGCCAGGTCGACTTGTAGTAGAATGCATGCAATGTTCAGTGAAGTGTGGGTTTTAATTCTACAGTCCTCTCCTCAGTTAGGGAGGGGAACTACAGTGCTGATTACGAGAGTGGGTGGACAACCATGACGCACAGCAATTTTCCGCGCCTCTTAGAAACCCATTTAGCTGAAACAAGTTACGATTCAGTTCCGCTGCAAACCACCTGTACGTAATGTTCCCACGTCACTACGCCGCGTCGCGCACACAGCCATAACTGGTTGCCTGCCTGGCAGGCAGTAACACTTCTCTGTGAAATTTAACTTGTAATTTTTACTCGGAAAGGGCGAGTGTTAGACAATTTGTGCAAAATACATTTATGTTGCTATTTTGCAGGCATTTCATAATTTCTAGTAAAAAATAAGGAATTTTTCTTGTAATGTATTTTTTTTGCATAAATAAGTGTGGCAACACCTCCTTTCAACATGATGGGGTTGGGTTACATGTACACGATATTCACTTTATTAATGATTACATTTTAAATAATTGGCAACCATTACTTTCCCGCAGCAGTTCCCCAAATATGACAATAAATGATACATTTTTCTTAAACTTTGTAAGCGTTTACCGCTCTTGCTATTTTTACCTGGACCATGGGTTGCCTATCTCAATCTTTCTATTTCCACCTCAAGAATAACCTATCAAATATTGTCGGTGTGTTTTAAATACACATTGTATAATTTGTTACATCGTTCTGTGAGCTATTATTTTCTTTAATACTCTCAGCTATGAATTGAGTAGATAGAGTGAAACTTTCAGAGTTGGTTGATATAAAACACAAACTTCATTGGAGTGTGATAAGTATGTATGATTAGATATCAGTGCATCCAATTTTCATACATGTTTTCTGTTTTTTTATTTCTGTTGTGAAATGTGTATTGTTGTTATTTCGTTGTTTTTTTGTAACGATTATGATTATTTGTCTCGTCCTATGCTCTATAGTGTCTATACTATAAGTAAATAAAGTATAAAAACTTATTGGATAAATTTATATTATAAAATGTCATACAATTTTCTCAGCATTTTTTGTTCTGGTTAACGTAAGTAGATACACGGAATAATTTACCATTTGCGGAAAATTCACTGAAATACAACCTTGTTCGAGCTAATTAAATAATAATAAATTGTTAGTGCTTAAAATAACATTTATATTGTTCTGTTATATTATGGTAGGTGTATTATTTTTCTCCCTTTGTGTATTGCTTCCCAAAATTTGTTTTAAATATTAAATTTTCTTCAATAAGAGGAGACTTTAACTCGAATACAAATTTTTTAGACAATTGTGACCGTTTAGAAGCCTGCGTTTTCGAGTCACTGTGTTACAATTTATCTCACTGGGGCCGCATTTTCGAACATGATTGGTCACTTCGTTATTGAAATCAGACACTACGGAAACCTCGTGCTTATTGCATCACGGTAAACACTAACTTATTACATGTTTATAGCAATGTGGCAAAACAAGAGACTTCCCTAAAAGTCATATCCAAAATGGTTATGATTGGATGAATGTTTTCGGAATAATTGCGAATGGTATAAGAAGGTACGAAAACCAAATACGAGTACAAAGGCAGCCTCGCAATACGATGTAGAAATTTTGATCCCTAATACAATACGTGCAGCAATAAGTTAACAGGAAATGGTAAAATTTTCGATGTATGTGATTTAGAACGTTAGACGTCTGTTTGCACGTGTGCATGACAGATAGACACGGAAAGAGACAACTTAGTATCAGAGCATCGTGAACTGCCGCATGTCGCCCACCACAGCGGTCTCTAGGTCTGGGATACCCCATCCACCGCTAATGATTACTTGTTCTTAAATGTCTCTGTATTCGTAGACTACTTGGTTAATTCAAACACTGACTGCGAATCTATATTCATTTTACACATAGACGAAATTATATACTGTAATTAAATATCAAAAACATTAAATTTTAGAAACTTTTTCGAGGAAATATTACATGCAGTGCTTTGAATAACATCAGCCCTAATTACCTGAAATTGTAAGTTTGAAACATTAACAAATCCGTTTTCACATTGCAAATTCATTAATGGGTTTTCAGTTTATTGATGCTGGCAGAGCTGCCATCTGTAGGAACAAAATCTCACTAGAATCGCGAGACATTATAGCCTATGTACAAACTATCATGACATCACTCGTAGGGGCACCTAGGAACAATATATCACCTCTCTAAGGATAACATATCCCGTGGGAAAAAAAGTTGTAGGTATAGTTCACAGGTATGAAAAAGTAACATTCACAATTACGTGTCGCTACTTGCACATTATGTTTTGTCCGACTTCAGTATGGAGTGAGATACACGAGTCTTGGGGCTCGATAATTCCAGAAGCTTGTCGGCCTCATCGCTGGTCGAAGAGTGTTAGGAGGGTGGCCAACATACAAGGACAGAAGGGGTGTAGGTCGAGTCACCACACGGCTACTTGAGTGGGGGGGGGGACGCGAGCAACACAGACAGAGAACTGAGGCGCTGTAGTTCCTATTGGCGACAAGACCTCCTAGTTAGAGCAGTAAGTTCTCTTACTGACCGCTAGAGGTGTTCTCTGTCAACACTCAAGCAGTGCGACGGTGGCAATCACAGCGGACTTGTTACTAAACTCCAGAAAAACTATGCAAGTGTTATAGCCATGTTCGGCGACTTCTATACATGTGCATATGCAATGACACTGGTTTAACAGTAATTATAAATGAGAGGTATTAAAAAAAATTGTTTTAGGTTAAATTACTTCAAAGCAAACATATTTTAGGACAAATGATTTAGGACAAACGATTTTAAAGAAAATATAAATACATATGCATTTAGGACAAACTATTTTTAAGTAAATGTATTTTAGGATAAACGATTTTAGGACAAATAACATTTTCAAACTGGAAGTAGATGTTAGGACAAATGACTTTACGACAAACGATTTTAAAGTTAACGTATTTAGGACAAACAACTTTAGGACAAATGTTTTTAGGACAAACCATTTTAGAGGAAACATATTTTAAGACAAATGAATTCAGAGAAAGGAAACCTCGAAAAATGGCTTTAGGACAAACTATTTTAGGACAAACGCTGCGCCTCCTTAAACTGTTATGTAAAAATAGCAGTGGAGGTAACAGGAATCTACAAGATGAGTAACAGAGAAGAATGCTCAAAATATTAGTACCTGTAAAAATAGATAATTAAAATAAAAAATTGCATTCAATTTTGAACTTTAACTTGAATGTCGCTAGGCCTGTTGAGAAGCTTATATAAATTGGTATTATTGTGACATCGCACCTCATATGCCTCTCGACCCCGAGCCTAACTTGCAGGTGTGGAGTGCCGGCCATGGCATGTGAATAAATCGGGCATACAATCCAAGCCATCTGCCATTTGCTTTAGGCCGCCTTCACTATGCAGATTGACACCACCACCAACATCAAATTAGTTACTGTATGGTAAATTTTTACTTTTGTTGGGCAGGCAAAGGATTATTGTTCGTTGGGTGATTTTACCCATGGTTTATGTGCAATAGTGTTATTGCAGCGATTACATGGTGGTGCAGAATAAATATTGTTGGGAGATAATGCATAAAAAAAGCATTATTTTTAGGACAGTTTTCTAGGGCAGGTTGCATTACTTACATGTACACGTTGGCACAGGATGGGTATCCTAGATTGGGAGAGGTGATTAATTGTTGAAAAAGGGAAGGTTTGACTGAAATAGTGGTTGTGATATAAGGGCGCCTGTAGCTTCATAGCTCAGAATGCAGGTAGGTTGTAGGCCATTCGCCCAGGGGGCTTCTCCTGGAGCATCCACTTGTTTCATTTGGAGTAGAAGATGTGACCAATCAAATTCTTTGCTTACCTCTAGAGGGTGGTGGCACCCTCTATGCACTAGTAAATCCGCAGTAAGTTTGTTTAATACGCCACTACTTGTGGTTATGCAATAAATATGTTGGCAAGAGAATATTCAAGCAATGTAATTTATAATATTTGCGGAGCGGTCTTTCCTAGTCCATTGCACACATGGTTACATTGTTGAAACCCTTTGCACTACATTTCATTAAATTGGAAATTAAATTGCCCCCTTACTTTACCTTATTAGGGGGTAGCAGCAGGTGACTTGTGTTGTACGAGTCCACTTTACCCCAGGAGGAGTGTTGAGCCGCTATGCTCGAATATGCTAAGAACAAAGATAGCAAAGTTTCCTTTGTTATTTAACAAAATGTTTCTTGAGGGCAAGAAAATTATATGGCCACCTGACTCCTGTGGTGCCTGGGAAATAGCGCAGATGGGGTGCACTTCAAGCACACATCGCCAACATTGGATTCAGAAGAGTGGCCACCATGTCCAGGTTGACTCGTCCCCAGTCGAGGGCACATCGTAGCTGCGCTGGTGTAGCAGGACGCACGAGCTATGGGAGGAGGGACGCGACATGCCTCACCTTACAATAAAAATAGAAGAGATACTAACTTGTGTTTATTGAATTACTATTTATTTGAAAAAAAAATCAATTTCAATTATTAGAGATCTGAAAAATTCGCGAGTTCAGTGAACTGCAGGCTAGACTCTACAGTTTTATGTACAAACATGCCGATATTAACTTCACATTGGTTGTCTGCTGCCACAGTTCTCCAGGAGGTGTCAAACACTGTGTGGACCAATGGCTAAAGTTATATAAACACACGTGTTTTTGAATTATAGCTTGTCTCAAAATGAATCCGCGAATTCTTCAGGTATCCAACAATTATACATTTAACTTGACTATCATCTTTCAAGGAAATAAAATTTCTACATGCTGTTCCATAAACAACAGCCAAGGTGTAACTAATTTTCTTATTAACAATCAATTACATTGATCATTCGATTTTACTCAACAACAAAAATATATTTCATTCTTTATAATCAAATACTATTTAAACATTTTCGTATACCTCACAACTCCATTTACTACAATATGTTACCAACACCATATAACTTATTTTAATTATCCTCGTCGCAACGTATAGATGATTAAACAATTCTAAATTAAATAGAACTGTGTATCCATGCCCATTTTGGCAATGAACCACTTATCCTTAAAGCTATCTAGCTTCCGTGAGCTCCTACTGGGCTGTAAACCTTCTCGATGTCCCCTATGTGTGCTCCCAGCCTATATCCTACTCCGAGAACTGTTGCGGGTCACCTCAGCCACACCCTGCAGGTGACGCCTCAATTCCTCCCGGTCACCATGCATCTACCATACTTACGCATGACCCACGACTCGAAATTATTCATCTGCCACCTCGGAAAAAGCTCTCATACTGGCCTAACAAGCAAGCTACGGTGATGTCTGCTGTTACAATTTTAAATAATAAAATAACAATTTTTTATTCAATACAAAGCCAGGCATATGTTACTTATTGCTCTACATTACTGTAGCCGACAACTGCATAACAATTAATTGTACCACAAAGGAATAGTTCATAAATGTTTAATTTGTCAATAAATCGTAAACATTTTAAGAAAATAATTCTTGCTTCACTTTATGTAAATGAAAGATTATGAGAGAAATACATTTAGTTACTAAAGAGCCATATTCTTGAAATTCAAAACATACAACTGCCTTATGCGAGTCGATTCTATTCTCAAGTTAATTGAGGTCAGACATCGAGAGTTTTTTTTTTAATTAGGGGAGCCATGTCCTCGCATACGTGGATAGTGGAGTAAACAAATTAGGACGGCTCTTAACATCGACGTCTTGAGACAGAGCGAATGTGAGGTGAGTATGGAGCAGTGCTGGAATACAAGGGTTAGGGAAATGGGAGATCCCCGAGAAAACATGCCGACCAGCGGCATCGCCTGGCACGATTCCCTTATGCGGAAATCCGGGAGCGACCCTGCTGGGAATCTAACCCAGTTCGCCTAGGTGGAAGGCGAGTAGTCTAACCACTACATCACTGCGGCCCCTCCTCAAATTTACAGTGAAACTGAACACACCCCTCAACAGATAATTGTACAACAGTTAAACAAACGTAATTATCTAATGCTGTGCATACCAATATAATTTAACAATCAACAGTGTTATTCTCTAGTTGAGAATGCAGCATCACATAACTTTGCACGTGAGTGCAATTTAATTACAGTGTAAAAATGTGATGTGCAGTGTTGAAGACATGTGGGCTGATGTGAAGTGTACTCAAGGAAATATTTTCTAGTTTGAGGATAAAGTGTGGTGTGTGTTAAAAGACTGCAACCACAAACATGTGTTAATTTTATTTCAAAAAATTGTCGCTGCGATATTTATGTTCAGATTAGAGTTTAGATGTATCAAATGATTGCAAAAGGATATTTCGTGGACAGATCTCAATAATGTTCTGACATTCGACTTGCAGTTCTGGTATCGTGCCCCAAATTCTCTGAAAATATAATATGTTTATTTGATTTCAAAAGTGTTACCAAAAAGGAATTAATTGTGTGATATTGTGTTTGTGGTAATATGAAGTCCATTTCAAATTAATACAAAACTTTTTCTTTGCAAATTATGTTTTTGTGCTAAATATTCATATTACATGAAATACTCAGAGAAAACGTTTTATGAACAGAGGCATAGCTTGTATGCAAAATGGCTGAATATTCTTGAGTGATTTTTGTTTTTGTCATATTTCTACATATTGTGTTTTAAGTAACCAGAATTTCCTATCTGTTTGCATGCGAGGTCGTAGCTATGTACATCACTATCTCGCTGTATGCAATTAGTCAGGAACCAGCAGGAGTAGGCGTTGCATCGCATGTCGCGACTCGGGAGCTCCTCAACTTCTGTTCTGATACTGTCACAGACTTGTAACTTTTCTGGGACCTTCTCATTTTCTCGTCTTTCCCGAGTGTAGCGCCATCCCCACCAGACTTGCCATGTCCTGGAGATTTCATTCACATTGTTTTATAAAAGCCTCGCATTTTTTCCTTGTCAACTGACAGGCTGTACGTGTCAGGCCTACTTAACCACCCCATTTACTGCATTCGTGTGGAACATTCTATCCAGATTTTAAGTGATCTACATGAAACAAGTGGACTTAAACCTGCCTGGCCCACTCAAGGTTGTTGTTAAGCCAGTTCTCTAATGTGTAAGTTACTTGTATAACATGCAGGAGTTCGGGGAAGCTCTGACAATCCCAGCTCGCCTGTGCCTCATTATATTGTGATTAATGTGGAGGTATTACACCACATAGTTGTCAAAACCGACCCTGGGACACGAGATAGCTAGTCACCTGAGATGGGTACTTGGCGAGTTAGTATTCAAATTCCTTAATTTCAACAATTCTCGCCCATCTAACCTCTTCCCGCCTGTGTTTAACGAAGCAAAATGCATCTTTTATGTCACCACAATTTACCACACTGCATTCTCATATACCTCCAAAGACAAGACCACATTACATGAATATTACAATTTTACCAGCAGTGTGAACTATGAATTAGTTTTTTTTACATAAAATTCGCCATTTAAAAACATTTCTTAACTACAAGTAAAATTTGATGTAATTACCAGTTATTATATATGAATACCATTTGTAAATATTAATAAATTAAAAAGATAAAAATTTGAATACATGCCAAAATTGTACATACTTTCCTACTGATTTTCGTCAAACCTCCGAAGTTCTGTGTTCTATACACCTACCTATTAAGTTTGCCCTTTAATTTCATTCTTTATTTGGGATGAACATTAAAAATGTTATTTTAAATATACTCATGTAAATTTTAATCTATATTGAATACATTACAGGACAGAGTAGCCACAACTTAATGCAAGAAGAGCTAAAAGCTGTTCTAACCATGTTCAGAGAAAAACATCCGAATTTAGGTATCATGAAGACACCAGAAGTGTATATAACCCAAAATTCTTCACCACATGAAGTTACACAGTGGTTACAAGACAAATGTTTCAGTGAAAGGTAAGTGAGTGTGACCTTACTTTACCTAGTAAGTACTGTTATTGTCTCGCATATAAATTTGGTTACATAGTACATTAATAGTTCTCATCTTAAAAGTAATGTTATGAATAAAACTCTTTTCAGTTATGGATTATCACCCTTGTAAGAAAAAAATTATCTACTCTGAATATCTAGTTTTGTGTGCATTATTCATATGATTGATAGTGTATCTACAGCAATACTAGTATCAATGTATCTAGATCCTTTCAGGTTATCATGTGGCACCAAACTATGTATGAGATTTCTGTGTTGTAGTACACAGCCAGGATACAGTTGTCATAACTCCTCGGATTCACCAGTCCAAACCTGGCACATGACCGAGTAAGTGCCGCATGCATGGGTGCGTGCACCAGAATGACTGTACAGCGCACAACCACAATCCGTCTGGCCATGTAGCAACGAGGCAAAGAATGGCAATAGACACCACTAATTATAAACCACCATCATTCCACCCACATGGCAATTCAGATACCTTGAGGACAAACTCGACAGGCATCTTAAAGAAGAGGGAATTATGTCGTTAATTAGTGTATAATGTGTGGGCCATAGGCAAATTAGGGTTTTTCCTGGGGATGCAAAGTTTGTTGCATGGCGAGTGTCTTAAAAGTGCATAAAAAGTGATGAGTTGAGCCCTCGCATACCATTAACCACACTGTCAGTGTACGGTACACATGAATGCAATATCAGGCAATCCCCCATTTAGATACCAGACGAGCTCTCACCACACCGTCGTAGTGAAGCACAAACAAATGTAATACCAGGCAACCCCCACTTAAGTTAGCAGACAACAAGGAAGTGTGCTCCCCCAGGGTGTTTACATATGTGGTAATTTCACCATTGTAAAATTAACACACTTAATTACACAGTCGTATAACATTATTATGGCCATCTGCTAGTATCCAGAGTAACTGCCCTTGGCAGCATGGACAGCAGTTAGACGAGCTGGCACTGACTCAAACAGGTGCTGATAGGTCTACACAGGTATTTGGAGCCATGCTGTCTGCAGTGTGTCCCACAACTGTTGAAGGGTGCATGGCGGAGGAGATTGACTGTGAACACGACGATCGAGGTGGTCCCACAGATGTTCAGTTGGATTGTGATCAAGGCTGTTTGGGGGCCAGGGAAGAACTTTGAAGACTTTATCGTGCTCTTACAGCCATGTGCTGGCACTTATAGCCATGTGGAAAGGTGCATTATCGTGCTGGAAGATCCCATACCCCCGAGGAAAGACAATCATCATGTATGGGTGGATGTGATCGCCGAGGATGGATTCATAACCTAATCGATCAAAAGTGCCTTTCACATGGATGATGGGACCTAGAGAATAGCACTAGAACATTCCTTAGACCATAACACTACCCCACCGCCATGTGTTCGTCCACCAATGGATGCAGTGTGTCGGTTCTCAGATGTTTCTCGACAGACATGCTGAAGTCCATCCGTTCTATGCAGCTGAAAAGTGACTCGTCGGAGAAGGTTACCCATCGCCAATCAACAGTGGGCCAGTCACCATACTTTCGAGCAAATTTCAGTCGTTTTCGTCAATGCTCATGTGTTAGCATGGATGCAGTCACCCTCCATCTACTCCGGAGCCCCATTCGCAGAAGGGTTCACTGAACTGTTGCGGTAGACACGTTTCTGGACGCCCCCTGGTTCATTTGGATCCTGAGCTGTTTCACTGTATCCTGTCGGTTGGCCTTCACACACCATCGTAGTCGATGTTCATCTCCGACATAAATGGGGCGTGGAGTTCTGCAGTTTACACTGCGGGTATTCTCAATGGTGTCATTCATTCACTCACAATACACCTCTACCACAGAGGCACGTGAACAGTTCACAGACGTCGCTGTGTCCGAAACACTGCCCCCCTTGGCCCGAAAGTCAGGTGCATTATTGTCAATAAAAAATTTTATATCTTAGTTGATACAAGGCTTAGCAAGTTGAACAACTCAATTGAGTTAATAAAACTTCAAGAGTTAAAAGTAAATAAAAATATAAAACATGAGCTTTTCAATTTATGGATACAATTTATAGAAAGAAAATCTCCTGTGTTTTAGACAATAGATTTAAACTTATCTTGCTTGATAGATATGTTAAACTTAATGAAAAACTTTACGGAAAAATGTTTTCTTTGATATAAAGGTTTACAGGAAATAAAAAATGGACAATCAATGCATGATTCGAATTTTCTTTTGCCTAGAAAAATCTAAGAGTACAAGAAGTGCTGTCCAATAGCACCTCTTCTGGATACCTCTTGAATTTAATACAATCATTAGCAGATTCTTCATTTCCTTTAATGGGACTATCACTAGCCCCTTTGTATTTCCACAAACCAACTAACTATGTCTAACTATGAACAATTGGGTTCCTGTGAAACAATTGACTAAAAAAATTTACTAAATATTATTTAATTTCAATTAATTTTTTAAAGATTGTATAAAACTATCTATCTGGTAGTAGGTATACAATTTTCTATTTTTACATTTTCATTACTAATGATAGTAACTTCAGATAGCAGTATTTCACCGCTATTGAAATTTTTTAATAATTTTGTATATTTTTATTTTACAAGTTAAGATATTATTTTGTGATGGAAATTTTAATAATACAGTAGAATCCCGATAATTCGTATTGTCAAGGGACTGAATGTTAAATACGAATTATCGAGATATTCAAATTAGCGGGATTACCAATAATCGGGAGCAAAAAAAGAAAAAATACATAATAACGATATTAATGCAAATTTGCATTAATAGGTAATGATAAACGCATGGCTACATATAATATATATATATATGTACCGTATATATAAATATAATTACATCAATAAAAAACACATTAAAAATGTACATTAGAAAAAAATCTGTAATTTTCTTTTGGTGCAAGCTTTGCAGACGGGTATTGTCGATGGCTTTATCAAGTATGTTNAAAAGAAAAAATACATAATAACGATATTAATGCAAATTTGCATTAATAGGTAATGATAAACGCATGGCTACATATTATGTATATATATATATGTACCGTATATATAAATATAATTACATCAATAAAAAACACATTAAAAATGTACGTTAGAAAAAAATCTGTAATTTTCTTTTGGTGCAAGCTTTGCAGACGGGTATTTTCGATGGCTTTATCAAGTATGTTNTTAGAAAAAAATCTGTAATTTTCTTTTGGTGCAAGCTTTGCAGACGGGTATTTTCGATGGCTTTATCAAGTATGTTCAAAGCAGAAAATACTTAATCGCCAACGTCTGATTTAGCTAAGAAATGGCGCACGTTGTTGATGTATTGTTTAGCCACTTTAGGTGTAATTGTCAGCACATCATCTTCGTCATCACCTTCACCATCAATGTCCTGAGATGGAGCCAAAATTTCGTCATCAGTTAGAATCCCCGCTACCGCTAGGCCATCGTCAAAATGGACGAAATCTTCAAACGTTATAGAATTTTCTTCATTTTGAGGAAGACGATTCCAATTCACAGGGCATTCTAAGTCTTGTTCAGTAACTGCTGATGAAAGTTCCACCTTCGTGAATCCACAAGCACGAAAACAGTTTTTTATTGTGCTTTCGCTAACACTTTGCCACGCCTTGTGAGCAATGTTCATGGCTGAAAATAAGGTGATTTTATGATCCTCCCCATCCTCGATGCTGTCAAGGAGTTGCATCACTACTTCCTTGCGGTAAAAGGTTTTGAACGTTTTAATTATGCCCTGGTCTAGAGGCTGCAGCTTAGAAGTAGTGTTGGCAGGCAAAAACACAACATTAACATGACTGAGCGGTGGTGTATTGTTGTGGGCCGTACAATTATCCATGAAAAGTAGAAATTTTCACTGCCTTTTCTCCATATCAGCGTTCACTGATCGAATCCATTCCTTGAATAATTCGCCCGTCATCCATGCTTTTATGTTTGCACAATAGGTAATCGGAANTTCACTGATCGAATCCATTCCTTGAATAATTCGCCCGTCATCCATGCTTTTATGTTTGCACAATAGGTAATCGGAAAAGTTTTTATATTTTTAAAACATCTTTGTTTGGCTGATTTGCCTATTATGAGCGGTCTTAATTTCTCAGATGCATCCATGTTGGCGGCCAACAATATGGTTACGCGTTCTTTAATATTTTTTTCTGCCATGACACTTTTCTTCCTTAAAACACATTGATCGGTCGGGGAGACACTTATAAAATAGCTCCGTCTCATCGGCATTAAAAATGTTGTTGGGCTCATGAGAATCGATTATTTCTCCCCATTCGTCTTTCCACTCGGAACAAACGTCGGCCGATACACTCGCACTTTCCCCACTAAGCTTCTTCAATTTTATGCTGTGCCTTTTTTTAAACCTATCAAACCAACCATCACTTGCACGAAAGTCTTTAATTTCCATTTTTTTCTGCGAAAACTTTTACTTTTTCTCTTAAAATGTTTCCTCCAACTGGTACATTCGAATTCCGTGCTTGGGCAAACCACTTTTTTAAATTCTCTTCTAGTTGTGGATACTCACTAGTCTTAAAGCGCTTTACTTTGCTGTCTGATGTCTGGGAGGCGATCTTGTCCTTGTTCTTCAAAATTGGTGTTATTGTGGAAGGAGCAACGTTATCACGTTTGGAAACATCAATTTGTTTATCACCACCAGCCACGGCGGTAATGATTAATTTTTTTTCTCTTATGGAAAGACACTTATTAGATATTTTAGAGGCATGGCTAAGACCGAATTGACTAACTTTTCACTCGCTCTACTCCTTCCTACCTTCTCAAAACAGTAGACCGGACAGCAAGGCGCCTTTTAGTTCTGAGAATCACAGACACGTCGCCTCATAGCCTACTCGGCGTCATTACCTGCCCTTCAAACCCTCCTACGTCTCTCAGTACCCTTCCAGTCTTTTTTACCCTGCCCGAGTTGCATAAATCTAGACCTTGTGTACAGTCTAGGGTTAAAAACATTACGAGTTAAAGAGATTTTTAAGTTGTAAATAAGAATTATAAGACGTTTTAATTGAGCTCGAGCACCAAAATAAATACGTTTTATCGAGGGGACCGGAATGCATTGTTTTTTTTTACGAATTAAAGGGATTTTCTCAAGGGACCGGCAAATTTGTACGAATTAGCGGGATATACGAATAATCGGGATGCGAAATATCGGGATTTCACTGTATCTTTAGTTAATGTTATTTTGGTAAACTCTTAATTGTAAGTCAACGACTCACAGACCAATATATTTTTAATAACTTTCAGCCCTCGCGAAACGTGAGGATTACTTAATTATTAAATCTGGTTCATTAAAAATTGTTTTGTGCAATATGGAATTTCAGGGTGGTTGTTCAGCACCCCTGCAAATGTAAAGAATATTTTGTTTATTACAGAGTATATTCAGGGACAGATGAGTATATGTCCATGAATTGCTATTATTTTTTCAACTATTATTTTTCCACTTTTATGTCACTTCGTCCCACTCCTTTTATGCCACTACATCCCACTATTATTTTTCCTTTGTGTCGCTATGGGAAAATAGTTGAGCTAGTGTTATTGTGCGATGTCATCCGCAGTTTTTATTTACTAATTATATTACCAAATATTGTATTATTTTTATTTGTTCCACTGTTTTACATTTTCTTATTCATATTTCTTTGTTTTACTGCTCTAGATTCTGCTTTTCCACATTTTATAATTAATATTTATTTGTGTTACTGTGATTTTTATGAAAAAATTGGCATTTCCGTTTTGAAAAATGCAAATTTTTTAAAATGAAAATTGAATAATTTTTCTTAATTTTGATAAAAATATTGGATTTTTTGTTGCTCTAGTATTTTGTCCCACTTTTTTGTGCCACGTTACCCCTATTTCCCCAAAGTGGCACAATGAAAAAATTATTTGGGACGAGGTGGCACAATAAATTGATTTGCTTAAAGAGAACTATCTCAGATTATGTAAAATATTTTGTTTTTTCGATTCACAAACATTTTAAAAATAGCTTTAATTTTATTATATTTTGTAATTTTTCCATCTAAATAAACAGTTCTTTATTTATTCACTCGCGAAAAGAAGGCTTGGCAGTACACAAGACACGTTATTGTATCAGAAATTGAAAATGTCATTACTGATAAGATTTGAGCTCTCTTATGTGAGCATAGTAACAACTCGACACCACTCCAATGCAACAATAATTTTTTCCTGAGGGAAATTGCAGCCAGATTTTTACTTAGTTCGATTCTCAATCACTCCAAATAGAAAAAGCTTTTCAAAATACTAAAATATTTAGAATAAAATTCATGTTTAAAATAAAATTCATTAATTTGTATTTTACATTTGTATTCCACGTATAATTCTATTATGAATTAAAATTCTTCAGAACTAATATTATTATAATGTATCGGTAAAATCACTATAAACTTGTTACCTAATTCAACAAAATAATGATAACAATCAACCATACATATAAAAGCAACATTTGTAATCAAGTAACATCCTGGTTTTAATTCGCTCAATTTTTCTAAATATTTAATTTTTTTTGTTAAGTTCATTCATAATCTGTGTTTAGTGCATTTAATATAAAAATGATATTGCAATTTTTTTTATTGAACAAGTAATTTAGGAATGCATATATATGAAACTATCAATACATTTTGCTATTCCTTTAAATCTTTGATGATATTCTCCATCAATTGATTATAAGTAAGGTATGTTTGACTTATCAACACCACATTGCATTTTGTATGCTCCAAAACACATTTATTGAAATCAATTTTAATATTGGTTTTATATTTTTACAATTATCGTTTTTCTATAAGTACAGCCAATTATATTTCCAGGTCTTATAACAAAATAAGAATAATAACTATGTTCACTATCATAATTTAAAACTGGTTTGTAATAAAATTCATTGATTCTATAATTTGTAGTAGCTTTTGTTTCAGAATTTCTAAAATAATGATATGCGAGATAAGTGTTTTTTTTATACAGGATGTATCGGTACAGCGGTTACAAACTTTCAGGAGAGATAGAGTACACCTAGATGATGGGAAATCACGTAGCAATGCATGGTCGGAAACGCTTTCCTGGCGTGGTAGTGATGACACAAAACACAAGAAAGGAAGGACACGAACAGGGTCATCTGTTGCTTCAGTTTGCGTAGCGACATCTATCACGTACACCAGCCAAAGTCGTCCCAGCATTTTTGCTGTACTAAGAAAATAAACATGTTATCTCACCCTGTTCGTGTCCTTCCTTTCTAGTGATTTGTGTCATCACTACTGCGCCAGGAAAACGTTTCCGACCAAGCATTGCTATGTGATTTCCGATCGTCTAGTTGTACTCTATCTCTCCTGAAAATTTTAATCGCAATACTGATACACCTGTATAAAAACCGGTATAGAAATTTTATTTTCAATTTTATTTAGGAAAAATGTTATTTCTTCCATTTATAACACAAATATTTTTCACATCATAATGGTCGAGCATAGAAGAATAAACATACTGATTAGCATTATCTTTTCTATTAGTTTGAAAACCTAATATCGGTGAATCGGGCATATCAAATAGTAAATTATTAAACTGATATTTTATATCAAAATTAAATATTAGTTGTAACTTGTGATATTGCTTTTTCCTGAAGTAATGCCAGAATTATCAATATATTAAATTATTGTTCCATGTTTTTGATATTTCTACTCGAGAAAATTGAAATGGAAAAAAATTTGAAGTTACTTCAACATTACCGAATTTAGCCTTAGCACCATTTTCTCTTTTAACAACCAGGCGTTCACCGGTACCTTAGTGCCCACTGTGACTGCCGCTGTAGTGTCCTCCACTCCAGATGCAACACACCAGCGGGCATGTGGGCAAGAGTGATAGTGTACTCAGTGTCATAATTATCAAGTGTATTTGTCCATGTGTGTAAATTGAACCAGTGTCAGTAATTATTCAGAGCTTAATAATTTAATCATTATTATTTATTGATCGGAGCACATCAGTACAGTTATTTAGGGTTATATGTATTTGTTCAGTATTTATGTATACCATATTTATCGTGTGTCAAGACAGTCATCACATACATAACCAGCCAGGGACATGTGACATTATCAAGTTGGCAATACAGTGGCTGCTACGATACAATTAGTTTATATTAATATAACCCTGATTTATTCTGTAGTTGTGAAAGGGTAATTGTGTTTATTATGTAAATTGTATAGGGTAATAGTGTTTGATTATGTTAATCTAAGGTATATAATTTTTACATCTCATTAGCATTTTTAAGTCGCATTTGTGTTTCATCTTTCCACCGCTTGGCTTCGGCCGCGCTTGGGTAGCGCGAGCCGGCGCAGTTCCCAGTCTAGTAGGCTTCATCACTTCAACACAGGCGGACGTGGTAAGTCTCTCGTTTCACAAGAACCTCGGTACCAGCCTCTAAGGCTGCAACCTCACTCAGTAATCGCATTATCACACCATCCACGAAATAACTTGTTTTTATGTTGCATCGCACCGAGGGGAGAGCAGCATCACGCGCCTTAATTAATCGTAAGCCATTAGTGTGTTTTTTCGACCATGCGGTCACCTCGTGTCTGTTTCGGTTAAAGTGTTGAATAAAATAATCATCTTTCATTAGTGCGTTCATTAATCCAGGTGTGCGCAGNTGTCTGTTTCGGTTAAAGTGTTGAATAAAATAATCATCTTTCATTAGTGCGTTCATTAATCCAGGTGTGCGCAGCGGCCATACAGCTCGCATTTTCCTATTGTCTGACGGTGTGGACCTCGAGTCCCCTAGGGTAAGAAACCNGCCATACAGCTCGCATTTTCCTATTGTCTGACGGTGTGGACCTCGAGTCCCCTAGGGTAAGAAACCACGACTCTATCTCATTGCTCAACCCTGAGCTGGCACCCGGCACATTCACAACTCGAGGGACACCGAGCGCCCAACCCGTCTCCCTTCGACAAGGGACATACCTGGCGCACATCAAAGTCTAAATTATTCATAAACAAAGGTATAATTAGGAAAATAAAATCAATCACAAATGTAAATATCGAATTTAATTCCATTATTACAATTACTTAAATTTCCTCTAGTTGGAGGGAATGTTTGTCTCTCGAAGCTCTCGATAGTTTTATAACTCATTTATANCAATTACTTAAATTTCCTCTAGTTGGAGGGAATGTTTGTCTCTCGAAGCTCTCGATAGTTTTATAACTCATTTATGCAGTAAAACTTTTATATATATATAAATTAATAAAAGATCTAGAAAATCAAATATCCAGAATTAAATTATTCATCTAAATATATACAAATATATCAAAAAACATGAAGCTGAATGTAAAATAAATAAAATGAAAGAACTTCCTTTAATTCAGGAAGTAGCTGNAAATATATCAAAAAACATGAAGCTGAATGTAAAATAAATAAAATGAAAGAACTTCCTTTAATTCAGGAAGTAGCTGAATAAAACAGACATTTAATCTCAAATTTAGTTTATGTTACTGTAAAAAAAATTTGATTCTCCATCAAATGACAAAAACATAATTTGAAAAAAAAAAAAAAAAAAAATGATGATGATGAGCTATTAGGAATCAGTCCTTTAAGAAGTAAACTATTAATCTAGATAATAAATTTCAGATAATAGTATAATTAATTATAAATATGGTTTGAGAGGCATTGATCAAAATTGTTATATTGGTGATACAAATGTAGATCTTGAAAATTATAAATTATTCACCAATAATAAAGAATACGGATCAACAGATGGACTTTTTAACTGACAACAGACAAAAAGATCTTGAAAAAAGATACACAGATAAAGGCTATGATAATTATTCAGAAAAAGGTTTTATCGACAAATAGAGCATATCGAAAATATAATTTAAAAAAAAACGAATAAATTCAAGTGAAAGTTAGAAGTAAAATAATATTATAAAACCAATATATATTAAGACCATATTCTTGGTCAGCACCAATCATGCCTGAAATATCATATTTATTAAGACCACTAAAATATGGTGGGACTAAAATAATATGTTATGATGATGTAAGAAAATCAATTAATCTATTATAATTTATTCATGGATAAGAAAGTTTTGGGAATAATAATTATTTTCATGAAAATGTTATTATAATGAATATATAAAATAATATAAATTTTCTGATTTTGTTGTTAATTATCCTAAAAGAATTTGATATATAATAAGATTTTTAAATGTTATTCCTTATTCTTTGTGGAATTCTGATCATCATGGTAAAGGAATAATAAATTGGTTATTAAATAATTTATTTTTAACAGAAATGAATTGGCCTGGTTAAAATTATTGTGGTCCTTTTACAACAGTAAATGAACATTTAAAAATGGGGTGATAAAATAATAAATAAAATAGATGAAGCTCGTATAATTATGACATTATTATAATATCATAACGATTTAGAATGAAGACATGAAGCTAATAAAATAACACCCAAAGCAAGCAAATCAATAATGTTAGTTAAAAATACTATTGTTGAAAAAATTTCTTCGGAAATTTTTAGTGGTAGTATGTTTCCTATATTAAAATTAATTTGTGGTATTAAAATGCATTAATAAATAGCATTGTACAAATATTTTAAGGTAAACGATTGTATTTATAATTTAAAAAATTTATATAAATAAAAATAAAAAGCAGAACTTTTTATATGTTATTGATTAAATAAAATATTCATACATCGATAAACATTTAACAAAAGAAGGTTTTCTACTAGTGAAGTTGAACAAGCTATAATATAAGAATTAGAAGAACGACAAAGATGTAACTTAACTATGAAAAATATTACGAATTATAGCAAAAATTTAGATAAAAATAAATTAATTATAAATTNAAAATAAAATTGAAGTACGAATTATAGCAAAAATTTAGATAAAAATAAATTAATTATAAATTAATTAATATTGATATTAAAATGCTGTACAAGAATATTAACTTTTTTAGAAATTTATATATGATTTATTAATTATCAAATAAAACTAATAAAAGTTAAAGTGGTATATCTCGTTGAAATATTGAAAGAAATGTAATTTTGACATTTGGATAAGTTTTGAAAACTAAACATTGTAAAATCGATTATACCTAGTTACCTCCTTGATTTGTATCCTCTGTGCTATGGTCAGTTTTTTAACAATGTAAAAACGTGTGTTGTGTGGGTCTCTTTGACTAAAAACTATTCAGTTTAACAAAACTAATTACCTTGTTTATCTTTATAGAATAGGCTCCTTCATCATATCTAATCCTGGAACTCATCGGGTTTGCTTTTATGGAAACAATGATATTTATTACTTCAATTTGTTTGGTGGAAATATACCAAAAGTAGTAAGCAATTATTTAAAAAATAATAATGCTTATTATGATGATAAATTTCAAAACTTCGATTCAGTTATCTGTAGCCATTTATTTTCATAGTACTATATCTTCGTTCTAAAAGATATAAATTTCTTGCTAAAATTTTTCTTATTTTATTAAATAATAGATTTATTCGGAAAGCCATTAATCAGTTGCTGGGATAAATATGTTTTAATTGATGATCAAATAACACGTATTCCTAACACATTTAAATGATTATTCTAAAAATGAAAATTTTAATGATTCACAAAAACTACTTAAAATTGATCACAAAAACCAGAGTAATGAATTTAATAATAAAATCAATGATGTGTTTTATGATATTATTCCCGGTGCTATTGAAATAAGATAGTCAGTTTCATATAATCATAGTAAAATTATTTACTCATTAATCTATTTTGACTAAATATGTTTAAAATGAAATTTTTAATGAATTAAAAAAAGTTGTTTCATCAAAATGTGAGTTAAGAGATTATATTAAAATGTAAAATTGGGATAATTTAGAAAATGTTGTTTTGAAAAATGAATTAAAGTTAGTTAAAAAAAAAAATGGACAGTTTGGTAACTTCTATAAACAAAGAATTTTCAATGAAAAAATTAAAGATAATATTATTACTCATAAATTTGGTAAAAAATATCCCGTTTTAGTAAAAATATAGCTTTTAAAATAAATTTAATGAATATGCCAAAAGTGAAAATTTCAATAAATTAAAAACAGACATTGCTTTGAAAAAATGAACTAACAAATCTTAATCTGTCTCATGAATTATTGTGATAGGGTCCTAAATTTAACCATTGATAATTTAAAAAAAAATGTTGCTTTGAAAATTTAGCTGGACAAATGTGTTAAAAATGAAAAGGTTGACAGTGATAAGAAAGATGTTGCACAATTATCTTAACATAATAATGATTACANAAATGTGTTAAAAATGAAAAGGTTGACAGTGATAAGAAAGATGTTGCACAATTATCTTAACATAATAATGATTACATGGTGGATGCACAGGATACTGGTTGCACACACTAAGGTAAATATATTTTAAAAATGTGTGTGCTTTTAGGGTGATTTAACACACTTTTAACACCTGAGTAACACTAATGACCTCAGTTGGTCGTATATGTCCTGATCATGGGCACCACGATATCTGGTGATGCATTCGTGTGTGCTATGCCCTGATGGCATAGTATTGCCTTGTATCATGTGCCGGCCGCATGGGATCCGAACCACAGTGCTGTCCTAGTGTCGCCCATGTGGTCGAATCAAGGTGGAACAGTCAGCTGACTCGCACGGTGTTGGGCGAAGTGGGTGCTTTCTCAAACACCGACAAGAAAGTGTTGCTGACAGCGATTCCCCGATGTTCATGTTACCGGCATGGTGCTCAGCTGGGGCTACATTTGTTGTTATGGTGCAATGAATGGTTGCGAGGGCATGTGAGGTTGGGCTCACATCACGTAACATCACCCCTATTACACATGTTCGCAACAGTCACATGGTGTTTAGCATGCAAGATAGTACTAAACACACCCTGAGATCAGCTCTCCCAGCCCCAGCTGGGAATGTTGCAGTGCGATGCATGTTACAAAAGACACCTCTACTCCAATTCTTTTAGCCCTATAACGACAGATGAGTAACACAGTTTTCTAAATTAACCGAAATATATTATTTAACAAATATTAGTCTTAGTCGCTTCACAAATGCCTTGGGTGCTCGTCCCCTCAACTAGCATTACATGAGTTACGTATTTTATCATAGGCATTGTCGGTATGTGGAGAGGCTTTTAAAAGCTCCAAATTTATGTAAGTCGCCAGATGTCGGATTGCACAAGTTCCATACGATTTGAACACTGCAATGTTTTGTGCTTCACAAGTTGCCTATGATTTGAACACAATCTGTAACTCTCAACAAATCTATGTTGAAGAACAGTTAGCATGGCCACATGGGTGTTCGGCCACACAGCCCCAAATTTATGTTACAATAACTTCGAGAGCAGCTGTCAGCGAGCCATTTTTGGCACTCCATCCCACCAAAACATGCATAAAATGCTGTTAGATGAGAATGCAACCTCTTTTATCATGTGCCCTTAACCTCTTCACATCGTGGTAGTGCCCCAACCTGCCTTGGTTTAATTAATGTTAGGGTTCAATACAAGGTGAAAGGTTATTCCTTTATGCACTAGTGTATTGGATTGGAGATTCGTTTTATGATCAACGAGAGCTGGGGGAACCTACACTTATAGGGTATATCTCTTTGTGTTGCCTATGTAGGGTGTGAAAATGTCATGAGGCTAAAANCTGGGGGAACCTACACTTATAGGGTATATCTCTTTGTGTTGCCTATGTAGGGTGTGAAAATGTCATGAGGCTAAAAGCACCAATATAATAGAGTTAAAAAAATGTGCAATGTGTGTTAAGTATGTATATAAATGCATATGTGTTCAGAAGACATTTTTTTAACACTGAATAGCTCAATGTGATTATCATAAGCTCAACATTATCCTAACATATGCATGTCTGGTTAAGNATTTTTTTAACACTGAATAGCTCAATGTGATTATCATAAGCTCAACATTATCCTAACATATGCATGTCTGGTTAAGTTATGTTGAATTTACTGATTGTTTCAGAGTATGTAATCAGCTGAGTGGAATGAATGGTAACGAATTATTTGGATTAAATAGAAAACAATTGGAGCATTACTTCAGTCCACTGGAAGGACGGCGACTTGATTCTCAAATAACAATACAACGAAACATTTCAGGGGTGAGTAAAGCTGCCAAGCAGCAGTTGCAAGTGGTTAGAGGCGAATCATTTTATTAATATAAGGTTTTTAATATCTTGCTTTCATACCTACCCTGGGATTCGTGTAAACAAAAGGGCATCTATATTTAAGTGTCAATTTACATACAATGTAGTATAATAAACCACTTTCCTGCTTAGGTACAATCATAAAAATTCGGCATTCTAATGCAAGTGTCAGATAATTGAAAGTGACGCTTGGGGTGATCTCGCACAATGCTGCTAGAGAATTTTTTTNCATTCTAATGCAAGTGTCAGATAATTGAAAGTGACGCTTGGGGTGATCTCGCACAATGCTGCTAGAGAATTTTTTTTAATTGTATATGTATCGATAAGAACTACATGTCAAAATATAACCACATTATCTAAATTTCAAAAGTTTGANTTTTTTTAATTGTATATGTATCGATAAGAACTACATGTCAAAATATAACCACATTATCTAAATTTCAAAAGTTTGACAATTTATTGTGTAGCTAGTTATTAAATATTGGCATAATACATTTTTCATTGATTATTAAAAAATTACTAATAATTAATAATAAACTTTTATTTTGTGTTTTTATATGTTATGAAGGATTTGTGTTATTAATATTTATTTTCTTAATTTCTGAAAATCTGCAAGATTGTAAATTTTGCTTACAATTGCATGCAGAAAGTTAAATATTTATTCACTATGCCAATGTGAATATTTTCGAAAACAGATAATCGTTGTCCCGTGTATGTTAACATTTCATATAGATTAACATACCAATTATGTGAACCGCACGTTCACAATCTCTTTTGTGACCACTATGACTGCCGCAGTCGTGTCCGTAGTGGACATGGCTGCGGCAGTCATAGTGGGCACAAACAGACACACCACACCGATGGGCTTCTGGGCACAAGTGAGAGTGTATCTTATTTATTCAGTGCATAATAGTATCAGCGTAATCGCATCAGTGTTTCTTATTTATTCAGTGTATATATTTAATATCATTTTTTTGTCATCATGGAAGACAGCCAGCACATCCACAGCCAGGGATGTTTGAAATTGTACACTTGGCAGGACTGTGGCTGGTATGATGGAAACATATATAATTAATATAATAAATTTTATTGTGTATTTGTATAAGGGAAAATTATGGTGTCTTAGGTTAATTTAATTCATGTCACTTTCATCTCATAATCATTTTTTATTGTATATTGTAATTCACTGTTTCACCGGGTGGCATCGCCTGCGCTCAGGTGGCGGAAGTCGGCGCACGCTTCCGCCCAGTTCTCTTCAGCACTTCAACACATCAAGACGTGTAAGTCTCTCGCTCCGCAAAGGCCGTCGGTGCCATATTCAGCTGAACTCATACCCATTGGCATAGACTTCAGAAACCAAATCATTGTTTTATTTGTTATAGCGCTGAGGGGAGAGCGACGTTATTCTTATCGGAGAATTGTTAAGTGCAGTCGCGTTTCATATTGTAAAGCCACGTGGTCGCTCGCAGTTTACGGGCCATTAAGGTCACATGTTTTTGTATTATAGTTGTGTGTGTTCCTTAAAGAGTCTCAAGGAATAAAGAACTCCACAAGCATCGTAAGTGTTTTATTGTAATTTAATTAAGGCATGCGAGGCGGCCTACAGCCTCGCCATCGTGTGTGATGAAGTGTTAGCCAGAGTCCCCTAGGTTGTCGACCCAAACGATCCTCATTTCATCAGCTCACCACAGAGCTGTGGCACTGGGCACATATTTAATTCATCCTCAGCTCTGGTAACACCACAGGTTAAGTTGGCTTTCCCAACTTGGGACGGGAAATTCACTTATCCAGTGATTGACCACATCACCTAAGTAATGATTTCTTTGTGTAAATATTTTAATTATATATTAGAGAGATTCGTGCAGCACTTGAAAGCTGAGGTCTTCAGCGCCGATGCGAATTAAATGCTGCAGAAAGAGAGCAGCGATGGACTGCAAATGGGGAGGGGAATTCGAGTATGCGAGAAACTCCACAAGCCAATTACAACATCTGCCACATTACCCACATGCGAAAATCCAGAGCGATCCCACCAGGAATCGAACCTGATTCGCTATGTTGGGAGGTGTGTGTTCTATCCACTACACTACCATATTTCATCCCTTCCATTTCGCCTATTAAACTGAGCTCTGTGTTCTCCAAGCTATCAATAAAAATTATATAAGTTTATATAGTACCTTGGACCATGGCAGATTTTACTCTCAGCAAGGAATGGGAAAATAGCTCCTTTGGACAAGTAGAACTTTTTTCAAGCATATACTTCCAGAAACAATACTGCCTAGTTCAAAGGAGTTAAGAGTATTGCCAATATTTAATTGACCTACAATTAGAGTTAAGATGTTTGCTAAATCCTTAATTCCATTCCATATGGGGTAGTTCTTAATTACGAGCTTTGGAGTAGACATTGAGAACATAATTTTGGGGAAAAAAAAAATTGGAGTTACGAGGTTTGCTAATTATTCCCGAAGGTATGCTTCTTCTCATATGAAAAAAACCGGCGATGTCTGCTCCTCGAAATACTCATTTTATCCTTGTACAATTTAAAAATGTAATTTATTTGCTTGATTCAAGAGAAAATGCATGTAGAACTTAAAATGCAGCCAGGTTGCAAATAAACATATGTTGAATTGCCACTTCTAGGATATTGTTAACAAAAGTTAATAAACTAATATATTTACAAATTTTTATGTGCTTGATGAGAGGAGGTAATAATTAATATTTTAGCAATACTTCACAGTTCCAGCACATAAACATACAGATGTTTCAGGGCAAAACAGACATGTGTTAAGAGGTGATAGTATGAACCATTCCGAAAGGAAAACATCAATAAACATATGCTCGACAGGAATGGGAATGGTACAGGTGATACTAAAAGAACAGATAGCTACATGTTGGGTTTTATTGTGTAAATTCCCTTTACAACACATGTTCCGAAATTACACCGCCAACTTTGGCTCGTGTAGTCCGATGCTACATTGCTAATCGGAGCTGGTGTCCCCATTCTTCTTAAAAATGCGCACAAGTATTTAACACGGGAGCAAGCAATTCCTGCCTTGTTTGCGCTTTTTGTCTGTAGATGTCGGTCTTCAACCAACCATACAAACAATAATCTAGAGGAATAAGGTCGCGTGACCGTGGTAACCAAGCAACAGCACCTCCGCGACCAATCCAATGGCAAGGATAGGTTTCATTGTGGTACTGCACCACTGGTCGTGTGGAATGTGCCGGGGCTCCATCCTGTTGCAAGTACATTCCAGCCCTTGTTGCCAATGGAACGTCTTCAACGTACTCTGACAACAGATTCTGCAGGAAGTGCAGATATCGTTATTCGTTAAGACAGTTGTCTATAATAACTGGACCAATGAGTTGGTTATCAATGTGATGTGAGGCCAAACTCACCGATAACCGCGACCGTTCGCTGCGCCACAGTACAACAGCAGTCCCGGCCGAGGCCCATGCCGACAATAACATCGGGTCAGGCAATCAGCAACATTGTATCGACTGTGTTTGGGAAAGCACTCGTTTCTCCCAGCACCACGCGAGTCAGCTGATGGTCCCACTTTGATCCGACCATGTGGGCAACACAGGCATCCATTGACTGGGGGCAATTTTTGTTTATGTATTTTCTTTAGGTATAATGAGTGTGAAAGTGTATATGTTTATTTTGCTGCAGTCGACAGGTTTACAGACCTGGATAGACACGATTCCACCACTATGTGCACGTAAACTTAACAACGCGAGTGTGCATTTTCATTAATAATTTAGTAGCTTGTGTAGTTTGTAGAAAACACAAGTGTTTGTTAGGGACAATGTTCAGTCTCAAACTATCTAAGGGAATTTTTCCATCCATCTAATGTAATAATTGAGGGCATAACCCTATTTGCACTTTTCTTTTACGCTCACGCATTTCCGATTTTCGCTGTCTTCGCGGCAAGTAGCTGAAAAGATGCCAGCAGCCATAGAGTCTCATGCAGACATTCATTGGAGCATGCCGCGCAGTTAGCGACTCTCGGGCACTTCAATAACTTATTTGACTACCATCACGAACAATAGATTTTTCATATTTTATCAACTGGAACATTAATTTAAGTTAACTTCATCACCAGCAAGGAGTGCCTCTCCACCTCCTATAGACTCAAGGCCCCAGGAGTGTCACTTCATCACGTAAATCCGGAGAGCACACGCGGAGAGCTCCCGACGGGCTCAGTGCGTCTGATTCACTTAACGACGTGAGCATCGTCAACTGGTTTGTATTGTCAGAACATCAATAAATGACTTCAACCCCAATACAAGCGTTTTGATTGCAGGCATTGTCTCTTATAGCCATTTCGGGAGCTGGACCCATCAACCAGCCATTTTCAGGGTTTTCAGTGTAATATGTACTTGTACCGGTGTTCAGTTAGTAAGTGGAGTGTCCTTACAAATCNTATTTTTCAGTGTAATATGTACTTGTACCGGTGTTCAGTTAGTAAGTGGAGTGTCCTTACAAATCCGTATTTAGCCAACTTAATGCCAGCATAACTTTCCACCTCAAAACCGGCACCCACGGCAGCATTGGGCCAATCGCGACTGCCCATGGCTAGCAGCCTATCGTACCGTAAATAATCCATCATGAATTGAGATGTAGAGGATCGGGAGAACAGCCTAGCCACCTGGGTGACTCGGCCACGACCCACCACAGAAGAGCAGCCGGTAAGATGTCTCAGGTTGGCGTTTCCTGCCAGAACTTTGTATGACTAACAGTGACTCTACGACGTCCCCGCCATTCTCCAACCCTGACTTCATGTCAAATGATACCGCACCACACATTCACTGAGAAACGACGCCGTGAGTGCCACATAACTGTGCACCTCAGACACAATTGCGAGAAGAGCATGTGTTTATTGAAGTTTTCCTTTCAGAATGGTCTATACTATCACCTCTTAACATGTGTCTGTTTCTCCCGGAACAATTTTGTATAATAGTTTGATGGCTATTTATACTAAACCAAAAGTGTTAAAACTTTAATTAAAACAACTATTTGTTGAATATACTTGGTAATTATATAATTATCCAGAAATTATATATTTATTATTTTAATAAACATGATTTTTTTTTAATTTAGACATTTTGTCAAACTTGCTATACTTTATCATTCTAACACATATACAATTTACAATTACAAATGAAAATAACAAAAATATAAATTAATAAAAATAATTTATTTTGTGTATTTGGAAATTCATCGATGGATCCACCAATGGTTGAAACACCAANATTTACAATTACAAATGAAAATAACAATAATATAAATTAATAAAAATAATTTATTTTGTGTATTTGGAAATTCATCGATGGATCCACCAATGGTTGAAACACCAATTTACAATTTTTTTTTCAACGTTTTTGATACATTTTTTGAACATTGGGTTGACTTCTCAGAGTGATTTACATCTGCTTCTTAAGTAAATTAATGCCATTACACACAAATAATAGTTTACATCGCACATTTTTAATAATCCAATGTTCAAATTATCTTAGTATATTTTAGAATGCTTGAAAATTAGGGTAAGATGGTGTGTTTACTATTATTTTTCAGAGGATATATTCGAAAATTCACTGGTTGATGTTTTGGTGTATATCCACCAGAGCCACCAAATTTTCAGGACACTTGAACTGGATGATCAATCGGTTTAACCGGACTCTAAAGAAATAAGATTTCTCGAATGTCCAGTGTACATCGGTGAGTGCACTGCCAAATTTTCGAATATGCAGATTATTTTCAGTGCTATCTTGTGGATGCAACACAAATAGTAGAGTTGTATACAAATTACAACACACATTCGATTTTTTTTTNTTTCAGTGCTATCTTGTGGATGCAACACAAATAGTAGAGTTGTATACAAATTACAACACACATTCGATTTTTTTTTTCTAACCTTCCTTAAAACCAAGAGGAGAGTCGGAGGTCCTACGTAGTGATGGAACCAAAGTGAATCTCAGGGCTCAGCCCCATTTGGCTAGCATGCAGGAAAAATTCTAACTAAAAGGACACATGCTCACATCTTAACTNATCTCAGGGCTCAGCCCCATTTGGCTAGCATGCAGGAAAAATTCTAACTAAAAGGACACATGCTCACATCTTAACTAGGATTGGCAAACATGGTACGATTGGGGCCATGGTTAACTCCTACGGTAACTTAAACTGAATAACAAAGGGAAGGTAAAAAACAGCATAGACATTGTAAAAACCACTCGACAGAATGGGATTACAAAAATTGCACAAAATTTATGAAGTAGAAAAATACTTCTACTAGATAGGAGGATGGGAAAGGATAATCTTTATTAAAGGACTGTTTGAAACACTAGAAAAGAAATTTAGGTAGAGGAGTTTTCTTTCCTTGCGATGGTCGAAGCTGGCATTGTTTATTGAAACCACAGGTGAGGTGGTACCACACTCCTGGTGTGGAGGGGGACATGCACAATTGTGCATGCCCCCTCCCATGTCCCCAGTAGACACCAGAAACAAAAAGAGGGAAAGCGAAGGAAGAAACGGTTAGAGACTCTGTAAGTGACAGCCTGCCGTGGGTTTTGGTGATTAATAGTGCACCTGAGAGCACTTTCGCAGTATTATATGCAGTACAACATACATAGTGCACCACACCCCACCACAGAGCACGATGACGTGACCAAGCTTGGCTACGGCGATAAAGCCAACTTGATCTGCGGTGTTCCCAGAGTTGTGAAGTAATATGTGTGCCCGGCGCCACAGCTCTGCGGTGAGCTGATGAGATGTAGGGTCGTTCGGTCGACAGCCTAGGGACTCTGGTAAACACTCCATCATACACACGTTGCAGAGGGTGTCGGCCACCTCGCACACTGTACTTAATATCAATAAAAAAGTGGTGCTGGTTGTTAAGGTATTTATTCTTTACGATTCCCGATAAATAATAACGTCGCTCTCCCCTCGGCGCTATGCAAGTTAAATAATGAAAGAGATGATGATAATGATTTACAATGTTATCGATGCGACTGGATACTATTCGATAGATGATGTCCTTGCTAGGGCTTCTGAGGAGTGGGGAGAGCGTAACGTCCGAGCTCGTCCAAGTGCTGGCGAAAATGTGCGCCAGCTTCCGCTACCTAGGCACAGCTGACACCATGCTGTGAAACACAATATACACAAAGATGATTATGGGATGGAAAATGATATGAACTAAATTAACACAAGAAAACATAATTACCCTTACACAAATACATAATAAAAATGATAATACTTATTCTAAATGTTTTCATTGCACCAGCCACAGCATTGCCAAATGTAGAATGTCACATGTCTCTGGCTGGGCAGATTGTCTCTGATGACAAAACAAATTATTAATTAACTGCACACTGACACTATTAACAAATACACTGATGAAATAAACTGAATAAATAATAAACACTAATGCACTCGTGCCCACAAGCCTGTCGGTGTGGTGCGTCTGGTGTGGACATACTGCGGCAGTCAGTGGGCAAAAGGACTCGTGAACGTGCGGTTCACGTCAACAAATGCCCTGTTTTGCACAAAATCATAGTCTTGTTCACCTTGAAGTGCCTTCTTTATCTTCGAGGTGGTGTGTCGTAAAGGCGCTTGAGGAAATAGTCCTAGTCTCTTTGTGTGTACTGCGATGAAACACCATAGTCGCCCAACATCAAGCCATATGGCTGTTCCGGCCTACGTTTTGGCTGTATGATTGTGAGCAAATAGTTCAATGTAATTCCACAGTCACTCAGCACCGAGCCATATGACTATTCTGGCGTATGTTTTGGCTGTATGATTATGGGCACATTCATTTTTGATTTTTATGATTGCAAGGGGGTGGTGGTGGGGAGGGTGTTATGTGAGCATGGCATGGGGTGGGGTGAAGGGGTCAGTCTTCTGCTGGATATGATGCTGGGGGACCTCTGGAAATAAAAGTTTTTTAAACTAATTTTTCTAATTTTGTTTTATTTTTAATACAATTTATATTTTTGGGTTTTTAAATTTTTTAAATATCTAATTTGGGCATTTTGGATTTTTTTTAATGGTTTAGGGTTCAAGGTCATTTAATAAATGGGGTCAAGGTCAACCAGATCCATTATGGTGGTCGGATGACATCATAACATGGCTGGCAGTCAGCTCCGGCTTGNATGGGGTCAAGGTCAACCAGATCCATTATGGTGGTCGGATGACATCATAACATGGCTGGCAGTCAGCTCCGGCTTCAATCCCCTATCCCCTCTGTGCCCAAACACTCAAAATAGAACATTTTGAGATTTTTAGTTTATATTTTGTTGGTTTTTCAAAATTAATTTTTGTAAGTTTGTAAACTGTTTTTGTATTTTTAGGAGATTTTTTGCTACTGTTTACTTTAAGATCATTCAAAGTCATGGGCATGGGGTCAAGGTCACCTAAACACAAGATGGCAGTCGGGTGAAATCACAACATTGTGGCAAGTTGGCTCCAGCTCTGATCATATATCCCCTTAAGCCAAAACATACCAAACTATTCTACTTATATTTAAAATTAAATACTATGGTATTAAAATATGTATTTGACCATTACTGTTAAACTTAATATAAATATTATAAATTAGATCAGAGTTATTATATATTTGCTACAAATCTTACTGATTCTGCTACTTTAAAAGAAACAGGTTTGCAATTAGAATCAACAAGAAATCAAATATTATACGAAATTTATGATAATAAAATTAAAGGTGGAATGTTTATGTGCTCCCACATAGGTATTCTATACCTAATAATGGTTGTTTGTATGCTGGAAACTATTGTAAAAGAATAAAACTATCTATTAAAAATGAATTTATAATAAAGAAAAACATTAAAGTTATTGTAACAATTTTTATGGTTGTACTTTAAGTCAACAATTACCAGTTGGTGATTATAATAGTTTAAAACAAAACCTATGGAATTTACTACAGATAGAAATTTTAATTTTTCAGATGATGATAAATATGGATATACATTTATGTTCAATTCGAAATTCAAGACATACTTCGTGACAAATTTAAAGATCCTCCGATGCTGCTTGAATATTATTAGTTTGATTATGACTAATTATAAAATTATCAAAATAATTAATTTAAATAAATTGGAACAAAACCGAAATATATATAACTAATGAATACATTGAAATAGAAAAAAAGATTATGTGTTTGATTATCGAATGTTGAAATAATCCATTAATCAAGGAATTATTTTAATATAAGTAACATATTATATTCGATTTGAAGAAAACGTTTGGTAAAAATTTTCTTAAAAAAAAAAAAAAAAAAATANATGGGGTCAAGGTCAACCAGATCCATTATGGTGGTCGGATGACATCATAACATGGCTGGCAGTCAGCTCCGGCTTGGTAAAAATTTTCTTAAAAAAAAAAAAAAAAAAAAAAAATACGAAATTAAGACAAGTAGCAAATGATGATTTATATAAATTAATGAATAATGCTGTTTATGGAAAACAAATCGAAAGTGTTAGAAATATAAGTGATGTGAAATTAGCTGATTCTATTAAAAAATATAACAAATACAGAAATTATGTAACTAGAACAATAATAATGACGACGATGTTTTGCTGTATAAAAAGAATCTCGTCATAGAATTGACTAAAGCACTATAAGATGGATTAATTTTATTATTGTCGCAATTGATGTATAATTTTTGCTACATTATAATGGAACAAAAATATACCAATAAAATGAAATTACTAGGAACAGATACAGATGCTTTAACTGTTGTAATCGAGACTGAAGATGCTTATGAAGATATGAAATATCATATAGAATATTTTGGTACTTCAAATTATAAAACTGATTGGATGCGACAATCTAATAAAAAAATTCCACGATTATTTAAAGTTGAATATTTAGGAATACCAGTAAGAGAGTTTTTTTTAATTGAGATCTAAATGCATGCATTAAAAAATGAAATTTGGACTATACAAGAATTGTTTAGTGACCAGTGAAAAATAACAGAAACTGCTTACAGAATTGTTTCAAAAGATATAAAATTAGACACATTTGAATTAGAGAAAACAGCATGATCATTATACNAACTGCTTACAGAATTGTTTCAAAAGATATAAAATTAGACACATTTGAATTAGAGAAAACAGCATGATCATTATACAATGATAAAAATATTTAATTTATAATATAAACACATTACCATATGGTTAAAAATCAATTAAATTTTTTACATTGCCAAAATTTTGGGCAATGTTTCTTTTACATAAAAAATATAAAATTTTACTTTCAACAAAAATAAACTGTCAATAATTTTTTTTAAATCTAAGTATAAAGAATAATTAAACCATATTCCTTATGAAATTTTTAATCCTAACCATCGCAGCAATCTAAACCANAATCTAAGTATAAAGAATAATTAAACCATATTCCTTATGAAATTTTTAATCCTAACCATCGCAGCAATCTAAACCACAAATATCTTCTTTAAAATGTGCAAATTTAATAAATCGGTAATCATTAACACTCATTTTTAAAACAAATTTGAACTGAACAATACTGCCATCACTAAAAAATGTTTCACTTTTTTATAATTTTATTATTAATAAACCAAGTTTCTACAAATTCTGTGATATTATCCATTCATTTAGGAAAACATTTAATGCAGAATTTTAAATGTCTTTCATTTCTAAGATTACTTCCATATTGGCACCATCAATACATTTTTTATTTTAATCACTTATTTCTAATACAATATATATAAACATTTAATTATGAATTCCAAACATTGTTTTCTGTACAGAACTAGCAATTATATCTGTTTCTAAGTGATTCATTTCATCATGTTTATAAACATAGGGTTCGCATACACTGTCATAATTGCTTGAAATGTTCTAAAGCCAATTCTCTTTAGCCCAATAAAAATGGTATATTACTTTTAGGACATATTTTATATCATAAGTGCTGTAATTGTAACCATAGTTTTTAATTAAAATTTTTAATTCCAAGTAGTTTATTTATTTATAATCATCACGAATATCGTCAATATAACATTATACATTCTGCAACTACTCGTCATCTGATATAATATTTTGCAAATGAGAGCACTTACTATTTACATACTGTGTAGGTTGGTCATATTGCCTATCAAAATTTAGTGTAGTTATATGAAATGCAGTAGGCCTATATTAAATTTTTCCCACGTCTCCATTTGTGTGAGTCAAGAACAGTTCATCACCTATGTAAAATATTTATATCCACGAGTGCATTGCATCAAAATAATCGAAACTATGGAAGGTGTGAGCCATGTTTACAAGTATAATGAGATGTTAAAGAATGTGAGTCATTTAGGCGAGGTCAATCTGCATATTCGGAAATTCATGGATCCACCAGTGTTTGAAACACTAGTGTACAAGGGTCGAGGCATTTTTCCAACATCAGGTTTACACGTCAGTGGTATCTGCATATGTTTACATAAGCAAATTGATGCAACTACACACAAATTCAAAAGTTTTCATCGCCAATTTGTAAAACTCGATGTTAGAATCACCTTTGTATATTTTGGAATGCTTGAAAATTATGTTAAGAGGTTGTGTTTACTTTATACGTATTTAGAGGAAGTGTTAAAAGATTTATAGGTATATGTTGTGGTTCAGATCCACCAAATTTCTAGGCCCGTTGAACTGGTGGATTAATCGGGTTAACCGGACTCAGCCAAAAGATTGTTTTTCGAATGTCCTGTGTACATCGGTGAATTTACGAATATGCGCAAAAGGCCTCTCGCGTCTTTGAGAATGCTTGTAACTGTAACCAACATGCATACTACACACTCATCATTTAAGAATCTTGTTTCTTGTCAAAAACAAGACGCATGCCAACTGTGACTCACATTTCCATTACAAAAGTTACTATGAATACCAGCCTAATGTACAGCAATAAACCTTGTACACACTGTGTCAAAATGTTTGATAAGGATAGTTATTTTTAAGCTGGCTAACAATTATTCGCTGAGAGATGTATTGCGACTATTTTATATAGCTCCATGTCAGTTTTGTGTCAGTCATCATGGCAGGATGGAGAGAGAGGTGACACTCCAAAGGGAAACGCAGCTCTGGGCATGTAGATGGTCCGGTGTAGCTATTTCCCCTTGGTGATGGTGATAAATAAGTGCAGGCATGATGGCGGAGCATTTAACTCTCTATTATGCTTGTAAGCAAAATTACACGCTAAGTAAGCTCTGCTGACTATAAGACCAACAGTGCAAAAAANAACTCTCTATTATGCTTGTAAGCAAAATTACACGCTAAGTAAGCTCTGCTGACTATAAGACCAACAGTGCAAAAAAGATACAGAACACACAAATGCACAGACCTGATAAATACTTGAATAAATATTTATTAGTATGGTAACATGCANAAAAAAGATACAGAACACACAAATGCACAGACCTGATAAATACTTGAATAAATATTTATTAGTATGGTAACATGCACAGCAAATGGAATAGCAGTACATTAATTAATAGCTGTTGCTGTCAGCATAAGTTCAGTTTCCCTTCCATACAGAAAATACTTAAAATGCAAAAGTAAAACAACCATCCCAAAGTTACAGTTCATAATTCCTTTTTGAATTTAGATAACACGCACTGCCTTCAGTAGTCCTGAAAATAACTTAATTATGTGAAAATATTATGTAATCATTGCACTGCACAAGGGAGTTGGACGAAACAAACACGAACGACCCTGGCACTTCCAAGCAGCACTGAATTTGATGACACTGTGAACTTACAAGCATAAATTAAATTAAAACCACTTTCTTTATTTCACACACCATGTGGTCTTGATAGATGGTAAGTCTGGGCTGGTGGTGTCTGCCATGTTCCGAGTCTTGTGGCCGTCTCCTCCTCGCCATGCAGCCATATGTGCTGCACAGAGCATTCCGTAACTGCATCACATGCGCACGTTGTACATCAGGTTCGGGCTGAGTTGTTAACGAGGTATAAGATGGATAGAAGGAATTTTCATATATTTTTGTGAGAAGAATACATTTTTGGCTGAAATGGGATTGTGTGAAGGGCTTGAGGAATAATCAATCAAAGGAGTAATAATCTGTTACATAAAATAATTCGAAGAAATTATTTTTATAGCCTTACCGCATAATATTACTAAAAGACCAAATTAAATATATTTTTGAAAAAAATATATATTTTTTGGTTGTACATGAATTTCATACTGTTCATGTCAACAAACCATAAGGCATCTAAATTTAAGCAAACTCCTGTCTGAATTTGAAATAGAATTAAAAANCTGGGCTGGTGGTGTCTGCCATGTTCTGAGTCTTGTGGCCGTCTCCTCCTCGCCATGCAGCCATATGTGCTGCACAGAGCATTCCGTAACTGCATCACATGCGCACGTTGTACATCAGGTTCGGGCTGAGTTGTTAACGAGGTATAAGATGGATAGAAGGAATTTTCATATTTTTTTGTGAGAAGAATACATTTTTGGCTGAAATGGGATTGTGTGAAGGGCTTGAGGAATAATCAATCAAAGGAGTAATAATCTGTTACATAAAATAATTCGAAGAAATTATTTTTATAGCCTTACCGCATAATATTACTAAAAGACCAAATTAAATATATTTTTGAAAAATATATATATTTTTGAAAAATATATATATTTTTTGGTTGTACATGAATTTCATACTGTTCATGTCAACAAACCATAAGGCATCTAAATTTAAGCAAACTCCTGTCTGAATTTGAAATAGAATTAAAAATATTTCTTTGTTTTTTCTTTTAGTACAAGACAGCTCGCTCTTCAGAACTACGTGCGATTCTTGCAAAAGCTCGCCAAAAAGCAGAAGAATCAAGCAAAGTAGAGTAAAAAAAATTCAGCTAGACTTGTATAAATGTTTAAAGTGTTATACATATGATTAAAATTAAATTTTGTACATAAGCTTGCAATTATGTAAAATGTATAAAAATTGTAATTAAAATGTTACCCTTTTTATGAAAAGTATTCAATTTTTCTATCAAGAATATAATTTGCAAATATATTAAATAATTGCAGTTTNTATTGCAGAATTGCAGTTTTTGTAATAATATATGTATATTTCTACTGAAAGTACTGTATATTTAGTGTTATATTTGTGAATTCAGTATATCAAAGTACTATTTAAAATGCACTTGTATATTNAGTATATCAAAGTACTATTTAAAATGCACTTGTATATTTTTTTGGATGGTATCACACTCAGTCAGTCTTAATTATAAGTAACATCTCGTAAATTTACGTAGTTTTATACCGGCTGTTCACAAACAAATGAAAATAAACACCAGAGTGGGGTACATAAGTACAAATGGAGCATATGTCAACAAAGAACCAACAGTCTCGCATCATTAGTTAACCCATTAATGGCAGTGGCAATGTGGAGAGGCGGGTGGGCAATCATAATAACTAGGCTTCATGCAATGCAATGAAAGAACACTTTATTTACACATTTTGGGCTGAAGGCATGGGGACAGAGCGTCTGTTCAAACTGTCTGGCATCGTCGGCAAGATTCTTTTTCTGTTTAGACAGAAATTAATACCTTCAACTGTGGCCAACCCTTCAGAGTACATAAGAAAATATATTTGGTTTCGGTTGTCAATAGAATAGCAGAAATGCTAGAAACATAATTCTTTTTCCCCGTTATAAAAACAATGCCAAGACGTTTCGAACATTTGCCTTTAAAAAGGACGAATAGTTGAAATGCTCGCCCATTAAACAAAGGCACACTTTTCGATAATGCGGTGTATTTACTGCTTCAAACATAACACAACGTGCCTTAAACAATCGTTATATGACTAAGAATTATGTTTAACAACATTTACAAGTAGAATAATATTACATAAATACCTCACAAATGAATATTTTAATACAAAACCACGCACAAGCAAATGACGGGCGTTGCTATTACATTACAGGTACCAAAAACAGTTCTCTTGAAACTCAATGGCTGAACAGAATTGATCCCAATTTTTACAACATACTTCCACAATAATAATTATCACTCGATGCAAGTTTCGTGAAAATTCGTCTAGCCACACAGATTTTAAAGTATATAACACTCGTTTATAAAATGTAAATGCCTAAACTGATATGAACCAAACTTCACCATAAAACTAATGACACAATACCTAGCCGGTGACAATATATTTCATGAAACTGCATCCACACATTTAATGCAGAATCTAATTNACTAATGACACAATACCTAGCCGGTGACAATATATTTCATGAAACTGCATCCACACATTTAATGCAGAATCTAATTTGCCCCCAAAATACTTACCTGGAAAGTTCATTGTGCGGAAGCTAGTACTTGCTGTTTGATGTATCGGTTCATACATATTAAATCGTTCGGACAGGCGTTATAACATTGTTTTAATGTATTCCTAACTCTCGAGCATAAAATATTTTCCTGGCGATATTGTTTGAAAACGAGTGACATATGTGCCGATAATAGCTCGTAAATTTCGAATAGCGTAAATACTAAATAACACACATTTATTAAAACTTTCAGAATTGCAACACACATTGCAAATATAACAAAACACTCACGTGAAAAGTTTCTTTAAGTTTATTCGAACTTTAAAATGTATACCGGCTTCAATAGCATGAAGCAGCACATTTTCTCGGTATTCCAGGTATCCTGATAATATTGTCCATGCCGATAATATAATGTCGATAATATTAAGAATGACGATAATATGGAAAATGTTGATAGTATCAATAATATTGTAAATTTTGATAGTATCGGAAATGTTGACGATAATAAAAACTTTGATAATACCAACAATTTCTATAATACCGAAGATTTCGATAATACTGAAAACTTTGATATTACAAAACTCTTCAATAATATTGAAACATCGATATTTTTCAAAGTTATATATTGATCGATAGGTTACTTTTCATATCGATATGTCGAACAACTCTACCATGTAGTACTGAATGGTGTTATCAGGCATGCAGACCTGTGCACAGGCTTATTACAATACAACATACACAAGGTTGCATATCTGCCCCTGCACATTGCCACTGCCATTAGCAGGTTAACTATGGATGTTAGACTATTGGTTCCATGATGAAATATGCTCCATTTGTATTTATCTACCCCACTCTGGTGTTTATTATAATTTTTTCATGAACAGCCTCTATAAATTGCTCAAATTATCTGCCAGAATATTTAAGCACTACATATATAGTGTACAAAATGTAACATACAGATTCTTAAGTAAAACAATGGCCTCATTTTTATTGTTGCCATAATTACTCTGTATTAATATAGGGATTTAATGGACTACCATATTTAGAGCCTTTTCCTGGATCCCACTATCTGCGAATATGACTAGTGTAATACCCAGTGATATAGATGGAATATCTCGGACTATCTGTAATGGAGTTTGTGGGCAAAAACTGGTGGTACCCGGCCAATATGGGGCTATGAACACACTAGAGTTGCGTAGGGTCCTAGTGGCCTCCCCTCTGCAAGCAGCGATGTGGAGATCTCTTGGTTACTTGCCATGGCGAGTAATCGAACTAGATGGCTCCCTTACATGGACCAAGGAACATGTCTCTAGAAATAAGAAGCAGTTGTGCCTAGTTATGGTGTCAGATGTTCACACTTTGCTATACACTGGTAGAAAATGAAAAATGAACACCCGGGTGCAATGGTCCCACGTGAATGAAGGTTGTATTAAATAATTGTACATGTTGTACACAGTATATGACATGATCACAGAAACGTACACCTATGGAGTGTCTTAAACAACAACAATGCCATTATCTTGTGAAGCCTCCTTTAGCGACGATTTAGTCCTGAAGTTGTGCATAGATAATATCATAAAGGTGATGGATGCAATCTTGAGGAATAGTGTTCCACGCTAATTCCACATGGTGTTACTATTGTTGCCGGTATTGCAGACAACACCAAACATCATCCCACCATGCCGCACACATGATCAATGGAGGACAGGTCGGGTGATCATGCTGGCCAGTGGAGTTTACAAACACCTTTAAGAGTGCATTGGGAAACACGAGACATGTGTGCATGGGCATTGTCCTGTTGGAAGAGGAAATCTCCTTGGCATTATAGGAATGGCAACAAAATGGGCTAGGTGATGTTTTGGATGTAGCATTCACTGATCAGTGTTCCCTCAACAATCACCAGAGGTATATGGTCATTGTAGGCTATTGCTCGCCAGGAATTTGTCCTGTATGTTGCCGCCATGTAGCCTTTGGTTGCTACTGCTCTCCTGGTCGATGTCACACTCGCAAACGACAGTCACCGGTGCCAAGGCAGAATCATTTCCGCACCATTTATCTCTCCAGTTGCATCGATTGCGATGCCATCCGAGACTGGCTACACGGCGATGAGGTATGAGAGGAAGTCTGGCGAGCGGCACCCTTGATTGTAGCCCAGCATCCAATAAATGGTTGGTGATGGTCCTAGCTGACACCCTGGGTGAACAGTGGCCTCAATCTGTACGGCGGTCACTGTGCGATCAGCAATGACTGCTCGTCTGATGCGGTGGTTCAGGCGCGAAACCATATGCCACTGCCGCCCGGAACCAGATTGACGAGCACGTGCACCATCCTTGGACCACCGGCACCACCAATGATGCACAGCAGACACTTCACATCCTACCCGTTGAGCAATTCTTTGGAAGGACCATCCAGCCTCCCTCATGCCTACTATACAACCTCATTAAAAGTCAGTTAATTGCACAAAATTTGGTCGTCTATACAATCGTGGAATGTCTACAATGCATACTACGCATAGGCCAATGCTTGAAACATCAGACGACTCTTTCACCGAGTCAGCTACAGTTGTATTGGGCTCAGTAGTTTTTAAAGCAACAACATTAAAAAAAAAAAAAAAACATAAAAGGTTTTAGTTGTAACACAACCATTTATCATAGTTTTTAAAGCAACATCTTATTTTTACATTATCAAAATTATCATTTTTAGTATACTCACTTAACTCATTTTTCAAAACATCATTTTTAAATTGATTACAATTTTCACTTTTAATATATTTAGTCAAACTATATTTATGAGCAAAGATTTTTACTGAGTTAGAATGAAATTGGCTTAATCTAGTTTTAATATAATCAGATATATTATTTAAATTATTAATTTTATTAAATTAATTATTCCGATTAAGAAAAATTGTAAGCCTTTGTTCGAAACCATCAAACCTATTATTTGAAGCACATTAATTTAAATTTATATTTGGAATACTTCTTTTTTTAAATTCTATCATGAATTTTAAAATATTTGTCTCAACTTATTCATGGCTTTCCAAACAAATCTATCATTTTTATAATATAANTCTATCATGAATTTTAAAATATTTGTCTCAACTTATTCATGGCTTTCCAAACAAATCTATCATTTTTATAATATAGAAATTATGTAAGAAAAATAAAATCATTTATTTAGAAATATAATACTATTAAACATAAATGACTAGAGATAACAGAATAAAAATTCTGTATTCTATCATCATTATAATATGTATGATAATCTTCAAAATATTTAATTAATTCTACAAAACATTTCCACGAAATGAATCAAAGTTATTATTATTATAACAAACCCAGTGAGTACCAGAATTTACATATATATCTAAATTGACAGTTGCACGTTCATTCGCATTGATTTTATTTGGCAATTCATTGATCATATAAACACCTCTAAAATGTTTTATCTTTAATTTATTAATTTCATATTTGATAATAGAACTTTATCAAAATTTTTTGGGGCCTTCTGTTCTTTGCTACTCCTCAGATTTTATTTTCTATGGCTACGTTATGTATTTTTGTAGTTCTAATTCTTCTTTACAACTTCGGTTAAAGATAATACAAATATCAAAATTAGTGCTGATTTTAATAAAAATGTTCCTGAGCATACTATGTGTAACATATTGATTAGTCAGAGCAATCTTACTTATGATCAATTGAAACAAAAAAATATTGCGGAAGATACATAATTTTTTATATTATTGAATGAATTAACAATTTGCAGAAAATATTGTAAATGTATATATTTCTTGGTCAATTAGTCTTATTTTGAATATATTTATATGCTTGCAACTAAGAAAATATAACAATTTATACATCCAAAGTTGTATTATTTTTTTTTTGTTATTAAATGGGAAAGGTTTATGATTTAAATGAATCGGCAAAATGTTTTGATAATTTTAAACATANTCTATCATGAATTTTAAAATATTTGTCTCAACTTATTCATGGCTTTCCAAACAAATCTATCATTTTTATAATATAAAAATTATGTAAGAAAAATAAAATCATTTATTTAGAAATATAATACTATTACACATAAATGACTAGAGATAACAGAATAAAAATTCTGTATTCTATCATCATTATAATATGTATGATAATCTTCAAAATATTTAATTAATTCTACAAAACATTTCCACGAAATGAATCAAAGTTATTATTATTATAACAAACCTAGTGAGTACCAGAATTTACATATATATCTAAATTGACAGTTGCACGTTCATTCGCATTGATTTTATTTGGCAATTCATTGATCATATAAACACCTCTAAAATGTTTTATCTTTAATTTATTAATTTCATATTTGATAATAGAACTTTATCAAAATTTTTTGGGGCCTTCTGTTCTTTGCTACTCCTCAGATTTTATTTTCTATGGCTACGTTATGTATTTTTGTAGTTCTAATTCTTCTTTACAACTTCGGTTAAAGATAATACAAATATCAAAATTAGTGCTGATTTTAATAAAAATGTTCCTGAGCATACTATGTGTAACATATTGATTAGTCAGAGCAATCTTACTTATGATCAATTGAAACAAAAAAATATTGCGGAAGATACATAATTTTTTATATTATTGAATGAATTAACAATTTGCAGAAAATATTGTAAATGTATATATTTCTTGGTCAATTAGTCCTATTTTGAATATATTTATATGCTTGCAACTAAGAAAATATAACAATTTATACATCCAAAGTTGTATTTTTTTTTTTGTTATTAAATGGGAAAGGTTTATGATTTAAATGAATCGGCAAAATGTTTTGATAATTTTAAACATANTTTTTTTTTTGTTATTAAATGGGAAAGGTTTATGATTTAAATGAATCGGCAAAATGTTTTGATAATTTTAAACATATGTTTAGATAGGTACATTAATAGATAATTCAATTGATATTCCGTGTTGTTAGGTAAGTTTGGTTAGGTCTTTTTGCATTTACCATATTTACATATGTAAAGGATTGAATGATAATGTACATAATTTACACATGTTTTACCCCACAATTTCCCTTATCTTCCCACTCTCGTATTTATGGTTTTTTTTATTGATTTGTNGTTTTACCCCACAATTTCCCTTATCTTCCCACTCTCGTATTTATGGTTTTTTTTATTGATTTGTGGTATGCTTTTATTTGAAATGTTGCAAACCTTATGGTATTCATCCTAACATTAAAATATGTAATGCATAGGTGTTGTTTACACTGCAGCACGGCGAAATGCGATAGTTGAGCAGAAGCCACCTTTACAAACTACTCATGGGGCTTCCATAATAAACACCAGTATGTATGAAATGTTTGGCCTCATGCAACCTTATGTGAGGAAAACTAGCCATCATTGGTGTAACAGTTTTGGGCTGGTCTCTGAAGCATTTCGTACACCTACGAAGTCGGTATCATGTCAAGTTCCAGAACTCTTTCAAAAGCAAGGAATGGAAGGTACGCGGTCCAGGATGTAGGAATTCATTATGCATTTTGATTTATAAACAATTCAGTAAGGAGACAGTTCCTTGGCAGAATAACAGAATGTTTCTCCTGAAATGAAAAGTCAGATTGATGCAATCAACCCCCCCACCCCCCTGAGAAAAGCATGGGTGTCAATAAGCGGAGTTAGTTTCTGGACTGAGGAGGAACACAGTTGGTGGCGAACTAATCTGCCAAGTTCATCTACAAAGGAAGCTTTCTGAGTAGGTCTGATCAGTACCATCAGGGCCTTTGACACTTCTACTGGGGTGAAAGGTCGAACAGATTTTTGATCTATCCAAATCTTATGCAAAAGGCTGTGGCTCGCTGCACTTTCTTTAAGCTTGAATACATTTTCAACAGATCACTGAACGGATAGTCTTGAGCAGTTGCATGAAGCACCAGGGTATTTTGCTCTTCTGTTATCAGCTCGACAGCAGAAGGAGGGGGAGGACACTGCTCAGCTGGCTCTTGCAACCACAGTGGTCCTGACCACCACAAATGATAATCAGATCAAGGGGAACTAAGCCATGTGAGATACAGTCAGCTGAATTTTCATTGGAAGGCACAAGATTCCATAAGGTCACAGGAACAAGGTCCTAAATNCATGTGAGATACAGTCAGCTGAATTTTCATTGGAAGGCACAAGATTCCATAAGGTCACAGGAACAAGGTCCTAAATTTGGGTCGCCCAATTTGCAACAAAGTATTTCCAGCAATGGGGTGAGGATGAGATCCAATGAGGAGCCACAGTTGGAGTCAGTCCATGCCTAGACATTCTAAATAGAAAACCTGTGGAGCATCAGTAAAATCTTGTGCAGAGCTTTCACTAGAAGCAGAGCAACACACAACACCAGCCAGGGTAAGGAGACCTTTTTTATAGAAGCAACCTGAAATGTGCCCATCAGAAGGTGGGCTGATGCTCTGCCATCTGGATGAATGATACAAAGGTATATCACAGATGAATAACCTCTCTCAAAGCTACAGCAGAAGCCATGCAACTGGAGGTTAGCTCCTGCTTCACACGCAGGAACAAATCTAGGGATTGTCAGGGAAGCAACACCTGGAAGTCCAGTCTTAAACTGTTCCCAAGTACACAGTACATAAGAACGAGGTGTTTCATCCCAACTCAGATACAGAGTCCACAAATGCTATATCAAGAACTTGGCAAATAAGACAATGGAGAACGCCAACCAAGGGGGTATAATAACCGAGCAAGATCCGACAAAATACTCTTTTTGCTAGGAGTGAAAGAGAGAGGTTGGACAACACATGAGAAAGTTTCGGGAGACACATGCCATTTCAGTCCCAATATCTTGACAGTAGGCAACTTATCATCATTGCCCTAAGTGAGGGTAATAATTTCTGGTGGAAGGCACGAAAGAAGGCCAGAATAATTACTCGCAAATTTTTGTAAATGAAATCCACCTGCCTTGGCCAAGTCAATTAATTATCTCTGCAAATAAAGAGCTGATTATACACTAGTGCCCATTNATGAAATCCACCTGCCTTGGCCAAGTCAATTAATTATCTCTGCAAATAAAGAGCTGATTATACACTAGTGCCCATTGTCGTCGATATATGTATCAGATATGAGCACTGCAGCTGCCTTTGCGAAACGATCACTCATTTGTTGCAAACTACTGTAATACTCAAATGGCCAGGTACAGAGCTGCACACACACACACACACCATACGTGACTGTATTCAGCCTAAAAACACAAACAGGATGATGGTGGGATGGTCTCCAAAACCATTAAATTCAGTGGTATTTCTTTATTGAATATCAAATCGAGCATGACTACTCACCATGCCATAGCCTTATGGCTATGGCATTCAGGGGGACACAGTGTTAAACCTCTTGTTATTCGTCTCCAAAAGTAACCTCTCAAGGTGAATAAAGCAAGACGATCACTCGAGTCAATTAGAACATGACGACGAGGTGGATGTTTTCCAGTCTCGCCGGCACATTCTGTGGTGCTCATGGCCGTGTGTTCACCTCGGCCCGGTGTTGGCTAGGTGGTTTAAGTGATTGCGGAGGTGCAAGCAAGAGAGCACATGTGGACGACTGGTTCACATCAATATGAAAACATGTGAGGAAATTAAAGCGTGAATAAAATTTAACTCAATAACTACACTTTTGACAGTTGTTTTGGCATCATAAGAAAGGTACTATTTAGACTAGCAATTCTTCGCCTCTCATTGAAATTGTTTGTTATATTCATAATAAACCACTAACTCTTTCTCTAAACGTTAATCATCTTCTCCTAACCTGGAAAATTCAAGTTGTGTACCTCTTCCGAATAAAATATAATAACCTAGACTTTATTTATAAGTGCAATTATAAAACATTTTGTGATAGTAATTATAAATAATGCTCACTCTTGTCTATTCGAACTTGTAAATATGTTTATCTAGGTCGGAGGGCTTGTAAAAAATAACATAATATTTACAAGTGTGTGTTAATACAAGTTCTTTTGGGAGAAACAATCACCCTTCTACTTGTAAAAATGATTTGTAACTTGTAGTAAACGATGTTAACTTGAAGGTTTATGAAACAGCCAGTGCCATTATTTGACAAGTGAATTCTCTTGTAACTTGTAGTTTTATAAAACAGTCCCCTGGTGGTTTCTGATCCAGCAGCTCCAGGACCACCATGACAAAGTAATACCTGTTGTCAAATTTCTCGAAGTGAGCTGCATGCACCTCTGCATCACATTCGTCTGTGCCTTTGACAGCAACTCCGACCGCTAGATAAACAGTTTCGAAGTTTGCTTAGATGGCAGGAAGATCACGCACGGTAGCACGAAACAGATTCCATTGTAAGGGATCGCAAACAACACGTTATGCAAGATTGTGTGCACGTGCGAGTCGGCCTTCCGACAAACTGAGACGTAACAAGGCTGCCTTGATCTCTGTGATGACATAAGAGCACAAAATAATAAGAAAATAATTAGAAACATCACCAAATATGAAAGGTAGAAGAACAGTTGGTGTTTGGCGCAAAATTGACAAAATGCTCCATTGCCGTAACATAACTTCAACATAAACAATCCCCCATAGGATGAACCTGAACTATAGCTTACAAGTTACTNCAAGGCTGCCTTGATCTCTGTGATGACATAAGAGCACAAAATAATAAGAAAATAATTAGAAACATCACCAAATATAAAAGGTAGAAGAACAGTTGGTGTTTGGCGCAAAATTGACAAAACGCTCCATTGCCGTAACATAACTTCAACATAAACAATCCCCCATAGGATGAACCTGAACTATAGCTTACAAGTTACTGTAATACACACTGAAGAGCCAAAAAAAAAAAAAAAAACTGGTGTAGGTGTGTGTATGCAAATAACAGAGGTATGGAACCAATCAGAGTAACGTGATACGGTCGGCAGCTAGATCGGTAACTGCTGCTACAATGGCAGGTTATCAAGATTTAAGTGAGTTTGAACGTGGTGTTATAGTCTGCACACGAGAGATGGGACATAGCATCTCCGAGGTAGTGATAACATTTGGATGTTCGCATACGACCATTTCACGAGTATACCATGAATATCGGGAATCTGGTAAAACATCACATCTTCGACATCGCTGCGGCCGGAAAAAGACAGTGAAAGAACGGGACAAACGGCAACTGACAATCATTAAACGTGAAGTGCAACCCCTTCTTAAATTGGCGCAGATTGAATTTGTGGACTGCCCTGCAGGATTCATGGCGTGAATTGCCACCTGCATACCTACAGACATTAGTCGAGTCCATGCCACGTCGTCTTGCGGCACTTCTGCATGCACGGGAAAGGGGGGGGGGAGGAGTTACACAATATTAGGCAGTTGTACCAGTTTTTTTGGCTCTTCAGTGTATATGACAATGTTGAAACTTCACAACCTTTATCGTCAAGCGCGTGCACACTTCCAAATCACGTGCGACCACAGCACTGTTTACACGGTAAACTAACAAAAGTTGATAAAACCAGCATGTGTCCAGCCTGGAGGACCATGTTTGGGTTTGATGGACTGTAATATTTAAAAGCACACAAGTTAAACACCGCATGTTATAAACAATGCCCACCTCGTCACCATTTCGAGTAGAACTGACAAACACAGTGATATACCATGACGCCTTCTTCAGTGGCGCCATCACCAGCAACAAGTTGAAGACGGGAGATTCAAATTTATAAATGTCATCAATTACACAAGGTATATACATATGTACAGCGGTTGTAAACATCCTGATCAGGGGCACCAAAATGCCTAGTGATGCTTTCATGTGCGCTATGTCCTGATGGCGTAGTGTTGTTTTGAGCACACATGCCGATTGGATTGGATTCAAACCATGGGGACTGTCCTAGCGTTGCCTGCATAATTATGCAAAGTGGGACCGTCAGGTGATACTCGCGGTGTTTGGCAAAGCATATGCTTTCCCAAACACTGATAGGATACTGTTGCAGACAGCCACTCCCTGATGTCGTCGGCTCAGTGCTCATTTGGGGCTACAGTAGTTGCATGGACACGTGAAGTTGGGCTTGAATCACATTCTTATGAATTTACTGTTCTGTTGGTAAAACTGCACAACAATTTACACCAACATCAAAAGTCTTTCACAAGTACTGGTGGGAGCTGATGAAGCTGGTTAATTGTTGACTGAGGGAAGAGTATTTTGGCAAATGGGTTAGTTTTAATACATTCATATATTGGATGGATACCAATGGAAATAGTTCCAGATTAGTCATATTCTATGATGATAGTGTCAACATAGCTCACTTCACAGATGTCCATTTCTGCATTGTAGGAACTCCTGTTGGGGATTGGAAATCCAGAGTTAGAGGACAAAGGAAGAGCGAATATCGGCCACGAAAGAACATTGTAAGAGAAGTGTCCCAAGAAACATGGATGTCAGGTATGAGGTTCAACTTCCTTGGATATGGCAGCCTCCACTTTCTTCTAATTACAACACAAAGTTTTTTTGAGGACTGAGATGGCATAATAGAAGAAATTGAAAAATTCCGCCCAGATGATTGACATTATTTACCACATAAGACCTGTAACACACAACCAAGTGAGATAAACTTATGTTCTACATGCATACATCTACCTATTTGTTTCATCCCAAATGCAGTTCACCTAGAACTTTCATCCTATCTTTCACTGGAGCCTTTCTTGCTGCCTTCTGTAGGTTTGCCTTTCACTGAAGCCATTGTACCCATCTTTAAAGTGACTGTAGCACCAATTTTGTTGGAGATAGCTGTTGCTTGGCTGAGCTACAGGAATTCTTGCCTTACACAGCCACATTACAATCATTTACAAGTCAGTATGCTGGCAAATTGTCTTGGCACTTTTATCCATTCTCCGCCCCTCACTTCGGTGAACTTGGGAAGCTGGCATTAAATCCAGTCAATTTCTGCTTATAAAGACTACTGGTGGCACTCAGTTGCTCACCTATGAAAAGCTGTACACTGTACTGACTCAGATCAAGGCGACATTTAAATAACGACCCCTATGCCGGCAGCTCTTACTTCAAGTCACTGTGTGACACTGGGACCATTAAATCCTTGTCTAAGATTTCCATGAATCGACTTGTTGCATAGTGTATTGTGCAAGTCCACCAATCCTCCTGAAAGTGGTGGTAGCATCTTGACTATCTCCATCAGCACCAGCCCAAAGAGAAATGGACACAGGACAGCCTTAAGGAAAGAATGTTGGTACTTGAGTGAGTGACGAGATTTGGGCGACTCTTAACAGCGATATCTCTAGAGTTGACGAGGGCGATTGAGGCGAGTATGGATAAGCACCGGAATTAAATTTGGGGGAAACGAGAGATACCTGAGGGAACCCCNATCGTTCGGCAGGATAGAGACATGCGAAAATCTGGAAGTGACCTGGCCAGGGAGTGAACCCTGTTCGCATTGGGAGGCAAGCAGGCTAACCGCTCAGCCACCGCAGCCTCGTATTGAAGAAAGCAACTTTGCCTTTTCTTTGTTCGTCATATGTCCTCTGGATTGCAGTTAAATTATTATGTAACATTTTGGTCATCCAGTTTGGTCCTCCCATCATTATGTACCAGTATCTGTAAACATTTTGTGCCAAGTTTCATCTGTAGCATACAATAGAGTATACAAACTTGTGTTGGCAATGAAGATAATGCCTTTGTGACAATTGAATAGTATACTTTGCTGAAAATTGACTCTATGCAAGTTTAGTTTATTTTCCATGTGGTAACCTAAAAACTTGGAATGGTGGAATCTGTGCTGCGGTGTTGCTTGCCAAGAGTGGGGGAAGAGCAGAAGCATGCTGTACGATAATCAAATGCACAGTACGGGATTTGACAAAATTACACCAGGGATTTAAAGACAACCACATTGCTTTAGAAATTTCACTGAAGAATGAAAAGTTTAGTGCCTTGGCACATGCAGATCACCTTACCAAAGGGGGAGGTTAACAAGCAAGAGGGAGACAGAATGGCTCCAGTCCGCCACTCAAACTGTTTATTTTTAGAGCAACCCCTGTAGCAGAATGGAATTCTGGAGACGAAGTGAAAAACCTAAAGTCCTCCATCCCCTGCTGACAGACCTTTTGCTCAGTCCTGCTATAATGGCCATGCCCCTTATCACCCACCCACGTGACCTACAGCTTCGGCCGACATGCCACTTACTTTGATCACTTGGTATTTTCCTGGCAAAGCTCAAGACAATTTTATCTTTGTCGGAGCCTAGATGAGGGAGGAAACAGAGTATTCAGTAAATAACAATAGCAACCAGGAAATATGACCCCCCCCTTCCCCTTTTTATCCTCTTACAACTGCATGTTGAAACACTGTCCACCAGCATATGATTTAATTTACCTTTCTTGATCTAATATGTTTACTTATACACTTTACGAAGGCTACTTTAATTGTTTGCAATTTAATATACATAATTGCACTATGAGACTGACTACAGAAATGTTCATCCAGTTTTAAGTGCTTTGTCTGGTATTAATGCAGTTATGAAGAAATGGGATTTCTCATTTTTAGAATTTTAATAATATGCACTACAAAGAGCTTACTTTTTTTTGTTTATTCATGTAAGGTCTAAGGAAATTCNTTTTTAGAATTTTAATAATATGCACTACAAAGAGCTTACTTTTTTTTGTTTATTCATGTAAGGTCTAAGGAAATTCATATTATTAAACTAAATCTTGATTCTAAGATTCCTAGGTAAAGGGTTGTTATTGGAGGAACATTTTCAATTAAATTTTTCACTTCAGCACAAAACAGTACTGAAAGACTAGTCATTCATCAAGGGAGGTTTCGCTAAAAAAAACCATATCACATATTTGTACAAACACTTTAATGAAATTTGGAATTATGTTACAGTGGTTTGTGTGTGCTTCCAGTTAATGAATAGAAATTTTAGTCATATACAAAATGCATTAATTTCCCACAAATAGTTATGCTATTTTCACAAAAATTTTCTAAAACAAAAATTAGGGGTGCACGAAAACACAAGTCTGATTGTCAAAATATACAGAATGAAAACAAATTCTTACACACGCTCTCAATTGTGTTATTTAAAAATGCACTTTAAGGTTTGCATATGTATGGTATAATCACTGCATGTACTGAGAAAAATAATATTTGGGGCAGTAGATATAACCGCTACCTTATGCGCCAATCGGCATCATCAGGATACAGAAAGGTTTATGGCAGCTTTTGTTTATTTATCTAGTGGTAACAAATTTTGCAAAATTTATGAGCTTGTAAACCATTAAAAAAAATATACAAAATGCTTTTAAAAAATAAATGTATTAAATTTCAAGTACTAGAGCACATCAACTTAATTTTTATAAAGGCTCATTTAATTGATTTAGTCTATGGGCAACTAAATATAAAAAAATACACTTGCAACCTGTGTGTTATGTTATGTGCATACATATATAAAATAGGAAAATACAAACTAAAAGCATTTTATAAAACTTGCAGGGTTGTACATCCATTTTCTATATGTACTTAGCATCTGTGATTGTTGCCACATTACTGTCACAAGTCCTGAAATTTTTTATGAAACCACTGTCTACATATTCAGGGTACAGATGCAGAGATAATTTACCTAAAGAGGATCTGTGGGGCTTTCCTGCAGGGATGTTCCCCAATCAGCTGGAGCAGTTGGCCAATCTGTACCTGCTTCCCTCCTGGTTGAAGATGCTAGACCATCCAGGAGGGAAGTTGCCTAGCAGCTCCAGCCAAGCAGGAACAATGAAACAAATTTAGACAACTACTCATGAAATGCTTCCATTTTTCTTCCCACTTTTCAAGATACATAAATTCCTAATATTTCACAGTTTCAAGAAACCCCAATTTTGAAGTATGTTGTATGATCATATAAACTTAATAATCTCTATGTGAAACAAACTAAAAATGTGTTACAAAATTCCAAGTTTTTTATTAAAAACCATTTACGACGGCCAAGAGCTTGTGTGAATTTATGTTCACTCTATATATACCAAATACCTACTGTGAAACAGAGACGACCATATACAGTTTAAGGTATAAAATGCAAGTACTTCTGTCCAGTTTTCATCATCAACTTTTTGTATCTGCAAAACTAAGATGTGAAGGCTGCAGGCAAATATTTATTGTTGCCATTTTTATGCTAAGGCACTTGGGAGTAATGGATGTTATAACCTTGAATATGTTTCATTTCTACAAAAAACTTCATGGCTCTCCTAGAAACCACCTCCATCTGGGTTGTCATACACAGCCAGTCGCTGAAATTATTTTCCACAATCTTAACTAACAATTTAATTAAATGCTGATTATTCAAATAGATACCAAAAAATGTTGTGGAAACTTTTTAACTAATTAACATAGTACGCTACATCAGCAACAAGTTTCCAAATTTAAACCAAGTGACATCTAAATTTCAAGTATCACAAAATATTTCAATTGTATAAAATAATTATTGTTCTAACTAATCTTACTTTATCTTAGTTTATACTGTTAAATAAGGCCTTCCATTAATAATACTATAAAACACATTATCTCATCTTCAAACTGCAACAAAATTACAGTAAATTTGCACTGAATGTCACCTAGGGGTAATTTTTGGGATTTCATTGACAAAGACGGATGCTTTCTTGTTGGGAGACACAACACACATACAGCTCAAGAACTTGACTTGCATACATGCAACAACAACACAGATATAGTTTAGCCAACTGCTGTTTGATTACAACTTAACACTTCCCCATAATCAAACAGCAAGTATAAACAAAAACAAAATGCATGAAAACTATTTACAGAGTTCAAGTCCCAATCCACGCACACAATTATTGTGGTGGGGTTTGTGTAGTGCTTTAGTTAACACAACTGCGGTATCTCCTTGCTTGGTAAGTATACTATTTCAATTTTCTTGTTTTCAACTTCACACACTGTACCTCACCAAACAGTTCTTCCATCATGTTTTATAGATAAATGGCTGCTTTTGTAGCATCTGACAGTCCTATGTACTATGCTTCAGTGCTGGAGAGTGCCACAGTCCTCTGCTTTCCCACAATATGGCTGCATTTCCACATTTGAACACAAAGCCTGTGTCATTTACATCTCCAGCTCAGTCAGCATCAACAAATCCTGTTAGATGTTTGGTGTTGTTGGAGTACTTCAAACAATAGTTAATGGTTCCCTTCAGGTACCCCAAATACACTTTTCGCACACTTCCAATGATCCTCAGAATAACAGTGGTTGAATTGGCTCAACAAACAGTGGGAAATATCTGGCCTTATGCAGACTGCTAGGTACTTTCATGTTCTGAAAGGGTATCCTTGGGGTCTCCTTTGTCGTCACCATTCTTCACAAGTTTCAGATCTGTTTCCATTGTAGTTCCAGCTGGTTTGCAGTCTGTCATCCCGAATCTGTCTAGAAGGTTCTTAATATTCTTATTGACATACTTGAATAGTGACAGTGTTTCTGTTCCTCTGGATGTTCATACCTAGGCAGTGTTTCACCTCCCCCAAGTCCTTCATCCTGAAAGTGGTCATCAATTCTGATTTTAGGTCATGTTTTTCAGATTTATTTGAGGACAGTATAAGAACGTCATCAACATATAAAGCTACAATAAAGTAATTGTTGTTAGACACTCTGTAATATATGCATGGTTCATGCTGACTGTTCCAACCCCAAACCAAGTAAAACTTCATAAATTTTCTTGTTCCATGCTCTAGCTGCTTGTTTCAATCCATACACAGCTTTCTTCAACAGGCAAATTTTGTCTCCATTTGGAACCATTTGGAATTTGAGACATATTCACCTTTTCCTCCAGTTCACCATTTAGAAAAGCTGTAGATACATCGAGGTGGTCAACATCTAGGTCAAGTTGCACAGCTATCCCTAGTAACATCCTGATTGTGGTATATATGACTACTGGGGCAAAAGTCTCCTCATAATCAATTCCATATTGCTTATTACAACCCTTTGCTACCAGACGTGCCTTGAACCTTTTTCACTTTAAATACCCACTTGATTCCAATAATCTTTTGGTTTTCTGGTTTGTCCACTAATTCCCAGGCATTGTTACCCAGTAGAGATTTGAATTCATCCATCATTCATGGCAGCTTCCTATCTAACCTGAGTCCTCACCTAGAGCTTCTCCTACAGTTCTAGGATCATTTTCATTTTCCTCCACGCCTGCTACTGCACGATACATAAGGTGATCTGGGTAATGTTTTTTCTGCCTGTCCCGGACAGGATATCTAGATTCGCTTGTGTGGACTCATTTTGTAAGTTAGGTAATTTCTCTTGATTCTCCTGTGATCTATCTATTTCTCCATGGCTATTTGAACCTAAGAAATCAGTCTGTATCATGTAAGTCTCCTACTTCATTCTTGTGTTCATCAACTTCATCATTTCTCACACTAGGTTTGCTTTTTTGCAGTTATATGTACAGGGATTAATTCAGATGTGCTGGCTTCATACTAATCAATGGTCTCTTTCTTTTGTAGTAACTGGAATACTCTAAAAATTCAACATCTCTTGCTTTTATCAGCTGTGATGACTTCCCAGGGTCAAGTAGGCTATAACCTTTCGAAGATTCACAATATCCAATGAAAATTAGTTCTTTGCCTTTGGCATCCCATTTTGATTGTTTCTTCTTGGGCACATACATACATGCTCTGCACCCCAACACACGGAGGTGGCTGAGGTCTACTTTCTTCCCTGTCCACATCTCTTCTGGTGTGGAGTTGGCAACTGAAGCACAGGGTGATCGGTTCTTGAGGTACACTGCTGTGTTGCAAGCTTCAGCCCAAAGTTCCTTAGGTAGGGTAATGGACATCTTGCATCATGCTTCGAGCCAAAACCTTTGGCTGTTTGCAAAAGAAATTTCTAGGTTATCTATCTGTTTGAAATCACTTAACCACGATTTCTGATTAATCATATGACCTGCTGCTGCAGAGTCAATATACCATGCATTTAATGTTGTACTCACCCCCAATGCTGTAAGCAGAAGAGGCACTTCTCACCTGGATGATGCTGCATTGCTTTTCATGTCTTCTTTAACAAGGTTTGCATGTTTTGCACAGTTCAATTTTATATGCCCCATAACAACGAATCTTGCTTTTGGCATCTCTGGAAGTAAACCTTTCTTTCTTTTTGGATACAAAAACTACTTCCCCATTTCCTACACAGCTGCTGCTTCTTCTAAGGTCCTCTTGTAAGAGATTCATACGCACCAGCTCTGGTGTAACTTCAATAATGGAATTTTCCAAGGCCATTCTCAATGGTCTGAATTCTTATGGAAGCCCCCCCAAGCATTACAACCCATGATTAATTCATCATATAGCCTCTTTCCAGTATCTTGCAGTTGAGTGGTGCCCATGATAGCGGTTATGTAATCTTGCATTCTACAGTGAAACCTCGTCGTTGCGTTCCAGTTTATGTCCATTTCCCGTATCAGCAATTTTTTTGGATGGTCCCAACAAATACCCTATATAAACAATGTTAAAAAAACCTGCATGCTACACCCTTAAATCATTAATTTGCCCGCATCCGTCGATCAGATATTCTGTCCGAAAACCAAAATATATTGAGAACTATTGTTTATCTGTGAAAAAACTATCTTAAAACTGGTCCTACCAAAATTCAGTAGCGCCAAGATCAGGTAAACGTACACGTCCTAACCTCAAATACTAGTATACACAACTAGTTGTGAAACGTTGCAATTGTTAACAACCACGTAATTTATTTTTGATAATTCAATCACTATTTGTTTTAAATTACTCACATCAAAAAATACTTAAAACATAATAATTGCAGGCATTTCTTTGTTTCAAGTCGGCAAACGAATATTCACGCAAATAAAATGTGCATGTTTGATGGAAGTGGTATGGACCAGAACCAAACTTTATAATAGACAGAACAGATTTGAACTTTACTCTCATTCCGCAATGGAAACTCAATAATTTTTAGGTCAGTACAGTAAATAACCATGTAAATTACAAGCATTAATGGGGAACAGCATGTTTTCACGGATTAATCCTGTTAAGATAAAATTACGCTCGTAAATTTTTTTAAAAGTAATGCAGTGATATTAACTGTCACACAAGATGGCGAGTNTGGACCAGAACCAAACTTTATAATAGACAGAACAGATTTGAATTTTACTCTCATTCCGCAATGGAAACTCAATAATTTTTAGGTCAGTACAGTAAATAACCATGTAAATTACAAGCATTAATGGGGAACAGCATGTTTTCACGGATTAATTCTGTTAAGATAAAATTACGCTCGTAAATTTTTTTAAAAGTAATGCAGTGATATTAACTGTCACACAAGATGGCGAGTGTTGTCAACTTAGCAGATTTTGCGTTTAATTTGGCAAAATTTAAAAACATTTATCAGGCAACAGAATTTTTAGCTGAGTAAAACATAAATTCAAAAAATCGGATTTTACATGTCAAACTCAAAAAACTGTGTTAAATTTACGTCCACAGAAGAGTAAAATTATAAAATGCAGGATTATTATGATGAAACTACGTACTTTATTACTGTACTTAAATTTTAACAATTTTTAGCACGTTTCTATTTTAAATTATTGTTTTTATTAAATTTTGTTAGATTTTTTTATATTTGGCAGAAATTTTGTGAATTTTATGTGAAATTAAGTGCATTTCAATATTTTATAATACAATACTTATATTGAATGATTGAAATTTGTTTTTTCATCCAGTCTTTAAGATATGCCCACTGTTCATTACAGGCAATCAACTCAGTAAACCCAAGGATGAAAACAATTTTTTTTTGAGGTTAGGTTTTGATTTTTGAGGAGAGTGGTCCACATGTTAGTTTTCCTGCATGCTGAGTTTTTTTCAGTAGGTCCCATTAAAAACGAATAATAGAGGTTTCACTGTATTATGTTTTTCTAATCTTTCATACAGCAAATGATCTATTAAACCAATGCACCGTTTCAAACCTTTGTCTTCTAACACTTTCGAAAGCGCATTCCATGCATCCTTAGCTTATCGGCATTCCTCACATATGGATATAGGTGCGGTTCTACATGTAAGCAGATCAAGGACAGGGCCTCCATCTGTACCTGGACCAGGCCTCTTTCCTAGCATATGCCTGGCATACAGTTTTTCAAGCATTAATATTTTCATGGCGAATTTCCAGTTAATATAATTGTCCATGCCATGCAGTTTGTTTACATTTGGCATACCACCAACTCGCGTTTGTAAACTGCTCCCATGCATGATGAATAAAAGAAAAACTTGTGTACCTACCAAATTGCAGAAGGCATTACCGTATGTATAACATTAGTGCAAACAACCATTGCATATAATTGCAACTTCCATATGCCACAATTAATTACACACACAGTAACAGTACAAACCATCATTACAGAGTCACAATATTTTTTTTATACATCCCAAAAATCATTGTATTAGATGATTGTGCTCTTTTCCAAATGTTCTGGGCGCATAATCTGTTGGGAGGCATAACAAACACAGAGTTCAAAAAATTTACCTGCATACATGAGACAACAAAACAGATACAGTTTAGCCAACCGCTGTTTTATTACAACTTGCCAGTAATATTTTATCATTATTAATCATTTCTGACCTTTTAATGTTGTGCATTTCCCTTGGTTAAAACTTCACATTAATTTTTAACCTGCTTGTACAAACTGTAATCCAACAACTCCAGTCTCAAAATGTATCTGAATGTCGAAACCCAATTTTTGTTCAATATTACCACTGACTACAAGAATTCTTTTTGCAATCAGCCATTGTGCAACTAATTACTAATTATTACTAGGTGGATCTTTTATAATTAAACAATAAAAACATTATGAATGCATTGCACCACCACAAATGCTGTATAATGGTTGTTTTGTGTCAAGTCTGTATGCAGACACATCCAAATGAAAACCTAAATCAACAGTAAAAAGAAATGCTTCAATAACACCGGGCCTGGAAGTTAAATGTGTGTGTCCATTTTCAGCATAGCAAGTGTGTAAACGATATAAGTAAAAACTAAATCTGGTGATACTAATAATATAATAAAAATAAACATTAGTACAGAAAAAATTTACATTTAACAACTGAAGCATCAGAATATATAGTTTAATATCTGTATAAAAAGACTAAAGTGAAAAGTTATGTTCAAAGCCTGTAAAATAATACCATGATTTAATGAAATATTAACCCTATATAAATTAATGACAAATAAAACAAAGTTAATCCTCAGAACTAGGAACGGTTCAGATCCTCTACAAGATAACCTGAATCCAAATCCATATTACCAAAAAATGGTCCTTTAAAAATATATTTTTCTACAATGGGAATAAACTGAGAACACAGCTACAGATAATTATAATAGTAAATGTACAGACTAAACTACCAAGGTCACTCAAGGTGAAATGATACTGACATGCAAATGTGCTGGTGTTACTGTGTGAATTGCTGATGGGAACATGCCACCATGTTAGGTTATAAAGCTAAAAGAACTTAAAATGGTTTACTTTAAATGTAGAAAGTTCTACTTAATAATATTTTTTCATTGCAGCAGGTATGCATTTTCACTTAAATAATAGAAATTTGCCCCAAAACTTTATTCACAATAAACTTGGTAGGTGCTTTAATATAATTATTTGCATATATGGACAAAAATAAGCATTTCTGTTTACTCCGCATGTATGAGGACACCATTGAAAATTCACAGATAATGCAGTATATATGCAGTATGTATTGTCAACACTGTTACAAAGAACTTTCTGTTTGAAATCTACCTTAATATATTACTATGGCACAGGAATTTATGTTAAAGTATACATACGCACTTGGTCATAAAATTTGTCAGTTGTGTTTTCGTTTGGTGTGCAAATCAGACAACAAAGGAGTTATGCAGAAGCATTTTTAATTGAAAAACATGTTTATAATTGCAAGACACAAAATTGTTGTTGCATCACTTCAAAATACTCGCAATAGAGAAATGAAGGGGGACTAAAAGTGAACTGTAAAATGTCCATACAGCACCTCAATTGGTGCCACACAGTTTATCGCAAACACGGGCGAAACACATCCATCATTGCGACCCAAGCAAACTACCTTGAAGTTAAAAACCAAACCGAGATGTTACTTGATCCAAAATTTCTAAATACAACAAAATGTCACCAGAAGTCACTAACTCGGTGTATAAGCATCAGTTCAGTCCACACAGTTGTTTTAAACCTGGTTGTGAATAAAATGTTAAAATCACAGCAATATTATCAAATATCAAAGAACACTTAACCAACTCTAACCTCAAATTTGAAAATCTTTCTTCATGTTGGCAAAAACTGTAAAAAAAATTGTAGCAATGCTTAACACATTTATAAATTGAAAACCCCTTTGTAAAGATGATTTCTAGGTGTCCTACAAAATTTTAGGTTTTCTGCCTGCATAAATAAAAACGGTGCCATAATTTTTGTACATTGCACGAGATTCCTTCTTACAATATTTTCCCACTTTTAATGTTTAATTTTTCTTGTCGTTTGAAATTTTATATCAGGGTTTTGCTACTACTGAAATGTGCTGTTAAAGGAAAGCTAACTTCAACATGTTACATAGAATATTTAACTTGACTCTTGTCTTAAATAATTTCTTGAATCCACTAGATTCATGGGATTCAATGAATCTTCGATTCAATCGTCCCATCCCTACTCAGAACTGCAATACCTAAAACTTAAAATTATTTTGAACCTTGTGGAAAAAACTGGCTCCAGTTAAAATTATTTCCAGCCATCACCTAGTTACAAGAATTTAACAATGACATTAAGTGCATAATTACTGTAAATAATATTGAATTATATATAGTGCTTTCCAATTGCAAGATATTTAAATAAAACCTAGCAAACAAGGTAGTGTTTTCAATGAACACATTCTTGCCATTGTATATCATGAAGCTAAGCAAAATCAACTTTATACTTTCAATTAAGGGGCTAAAAAAATTATGGAAATGAACACCTTTCCCCCAAACATACCCAACCAATCACACTATACGTGCATAATTGCAAATTAATATATGTGCAGCAGTGAAGATAATCTTTTCATTCACATAGATTTCTGGTTGCATTATTTTCTAACCTTTGGAATATGAAGATTAAATCCCAATATTATCAATTACACCAAAAACACATTATATATTTACATTATTTGAATAAAAATAAAATTTTATAAATTAACTGTATGCATCAAAACTGTTGAATATTCGTACACCCCTAATTTTATTCGTTATAACAAAATATAATTTTCACAAGACACAATTTATGATTTTTGAATAGTAATGCACAAATAAAATAGTAAACATGGTGCATGAAAACCAAACATTAATGCATACACGAAAGTGCAATGCCACACACAATAGAAAACACTTTCATTCAAACAAACACAATATAGTTAAATTAAAACTACTTAAAAGTAAAAAAAGAGATAATTTTTCACACCTATAAAATATGGCCAGTGCAGCATGCTGCTTAACTGCGTAAAAAATTACAATAGAAATTAACTGTAACTGATAACACCAAATACAAACACTTCAATCAAATTTGTGATAATGTGATAATAAATAATGTTGCATAAAATTTACTTTAAAGATTTTGAAAACCTAAATACTGAAAATTTCTTGATTTCTCTGCTACATAAAGTACTTCGAATTATCATCATGAAAGTAACCTGTACAAAAAAAAGTTTCTTCATGTTGTGAACAAGTACTAGCATTATTAAATTCATTCCATCTTACATTTAAAGCACCGCTGCAAATTATACAGTTTTTCTTTCAAATCAAATCTGCCCTAATTATTAAATAAATATATTAAAATAAATAATGTGTGGGACAGAATGAGGCTTGCTGGGAGGGCACACAGACCGGCAGATAACGCAACAGATGACTGATGCAAGGCACGCATCAGTAACTAAGTACAGCATGAACACCTTGCCAACCTGCACAACACTGGCCGAGTGCTTCCGACAACAACAATGCTCATTTCATCTCACATGTCTTACACAGAGAACCACACTAGCAATAACGGGTATAAACAGCATGACTGTATTTATATATACAGCCATCAACATTGACAACAACATTGCATTTAGTGTGACTGACAGATGTCACTAAACACAAGCTGCAAAATAAATTAATTCTCTTGTTATCCAACAGCAAATTCATATCTACACAACACATTACACATTAGCTAGAAGCTATTTCAAGGATACCAACATCTGCCCTATGATCGAACAGCGAACAGTACATTAAGTGATGTACTGAATATTTAAAATGTGGATCAGCTTAGTTAAATTTTCTTCACCAAAAAGGAAATCTTAACCAACTTGTTCAATTAAAATGTGTTATTTCAATTCAGGCACAGAGATATTATAATGAAATGTTATTAACTCATCTAAATAAATAATACTGCTTCTATCATATGGTAACAAAATATTCTGATTTATATGATAGAGAAGTTAGTTTTCAAAATTGAAACTGGCATTATTTAACAACACTAACTTATAAAATGAATTTGTACATTACTCCTCACAAAAAAAAATTGTTTATGTTACCTGGCTACAGAAATTTTACTTTCAACAAAAATTAAAATTACAAGGTGCAATTTTCAAACAGGTGAATTATGATGACTCCATAACTTTCAAATTTAAAAGCGTGGAAAATAAACTACCCCTTTGCAAAATCAGGCAGAAAAATTTTACAAGGGTAAGGAACATTTTAACTCAATACCATCTCACTGATGTAAAATTTATTGCATTTGCATAAACACACTAATTTTTTGGAATGATTCAGAAATGAGTTTTAAACATAACACTTTTATACCCAACAAATAATTTTACATCTATTCATTGGGAACTCCATATCTTTAAATGCACGATGAACTTTTATTTTAAAATTATATTGTCTTTATTCTAAATTTCTATTTAATCCCCCATTCCAATCTTTACGCTACAATCTTATTTAGATCACTTAACAGGCCAGATATATACCTGCGAGATATTTACAGATTAACTGGACATTTGTTTCGCTAGTCCAAAGTAATGCAAAATTCTCTAGCAATCTTTATAACATACACATTAATTTTCACTATGTACAGAAAAACCCCCTTTAATGAATATTCCACATAAAATACCCCATACAACAAAAAATAAATTTTGTCCATCCCACCAAACATCCATAAGACCACCACATTATTTATCTCTACTTGCCGAAGTACATTCGTGAACGCAGCTAAAAAACTCTCTACAACGAAGTTAACATACTGTTCAAATTGTTAACAAAACAAGCGAACTTGGTCATCTATGTTACAAAAACAGTAGTGCATACTGCGTGAAACTCAGTGTATGTGCCACATCACTAGTGCTGCCACCATTTTATATCATTTATACACTATTTCTTCTGGCCCATTGCAAACTTTTTCAATTAAGTGTATTGCAGTACGTGTTCGATAAGTTTAAAGCAGAGTTACGTTTCTTTTGTAATAAAATACCACTGTTGGCTGAAGGGGAAGTTTATGAACCAGGAGTAGTAAGAGGGGAAAAGAGAGAAAACTGACACTATAGCACTAGGCTGCCATTCCACAATATTTAGTTTCTTATTTCCTCCTCTTTCTAAATGGATTGCTGGAGATGGGGGCAGCAAACCACTGCTCCACAACAGTTATGCAGAATGGAGATTTGGGCAGCTCTTAAAAAAGGTCTCGAGAGCCAACGAGGGCGAGACAAGGTGAGTATGGAGCTTTACCAGAATGCAAGGGGCAGGAGAAGTGGGAGATCCCAGAGAATACCCACCGACAAGCTGCATCAGACGGCACGATTCCCACATGCAAAAATCTGAGAGCGACCCAGTCGGGAATCGAACCCGGTTTGCCTAGGTCAGAGGAGAGTAGTCTAACCATTAAACCACCGCAGTCCCATCGTGATAGTTATGATACAAAAAATAATACTTAATCTGTGCTTCAAAGTACAGTACAAAAGTCACTACCTGTGCTCTGTATGCAATTCGCATGATGTGTTGGCACTTTTAAATGCAAATATTTAATAACACGTGATGATTTACACATATACAGGCAAATTATTTACGTAAAAAATTATCAAGTTAATAAAATAGTTGGCCTGCAGCACAATTTCCATTTTTCTCTACAAAGGCCTTTAATTTACAATCTGTCAAATAGCTGCTAAAAACTCTTTCCTTATATGCAATGAGAGAACAAATAAAAAATAGAGCTGTGTCGATTCGAATCTGCTTATGTCCAAATTTACTGTTAACTGAACTGGCGCTTCCTCCTACATATGAACTGTAGATAATTTTCAGCCAACTTAAACATAAAATACTGCTGGTAATTCACAGTAATTCTTAAATATGCATACTTGATGCATCTTGCCATTGTGAACATATGAAATTTTCACCAACAGTACATGGCATCTAGGAAAGTAAGCATCTGTAAAAAAGATTGTTTTTTCAAACAAAGTTTGTAGTTTTTGTCCCAAGCTCCATCCTCCTGTGAAACTTGACGCTGACAAGGGCCAGTACTTCAGAGGGAAGGTAAGAAGCAGAACTGTTTTCACAGCTGTGCCCATCAACAAGAGGTGGTGATGGGGTTAAGAGGAGGGTGACCGAAAATGAGAAGATAACTCGCACAATGTGGCTATTGTCTCAAAAAATCCCTGTAACTTGGCCGTTATTTTCTTAACACTACTATATTAATAGAAGATTGGGAAGCCTCCCCTTATCTCATTGACAAACTGAACAGTCAATCACAGGCTAGGTGCCCTCAAGGCCAGCTACGTGCTTTGTCTTGTTTGAGACCCCTGAAGATGCCTGCTGCAAGGTTAAGATGAAATGATTGCTTAAGACACCAAGAGACAGCTCCAGCCTGGAAGCCTTGACAACCAGCACGACTATTTTAAGTGTAACAACTACAGAATATGCTATTTTGTGTCATATTAGACCCACTCACACAGAAAAACAGATGATGTCTGGATGGAGATAAAGTCTGCATGCATTGCTTGCCAGCATACATCAGTTTATTTAGTTCTCTTGAAAAAACTTACCATATAGGTTAAAATGAATTTCAATTTTGGCAGGTTTATATTCAAATATTAAGTATGTATTTAATTTATAAAATGCTTTCCCACAAGTTATTAAGATTATAAAGTACTCTACATATGAAGTTTCCCCTCTATAGTAATCATAAAAGCATTACCTACAAATTCAATTTATATATACATATAAAGTGGTTCTATATTTACAAGTTTATTAGTACAATTTTTATATTAAAAAAATTAACTCTGTGAGTGGGGTTAATTTTGAATCTTCCTATTTCATAATCTATTCTGTGTATCGCCACTTCCAAAAAAATATATATAATATACACACAACTCAATGAATTAGGTGAAAATAAATTTCAGTTCTAAGTTTCTCTAGTCTCCTCTTACACTAAATAAAAAACCTAACAGCCATTCCCTTATCCCCTGAATGCAGACCTTTTTTCTCAGTCCTGCTCTAATGGACATCCCACTTATTCACAGAACGATAGCTTACTGATGTGTCACTTCCTTTATTCCCTCACGATGACAGCTTACAGATCTTGCCACTTCCTTCGTTCTCTCAGGTCTTTGGCGACAAAGCTTGGAAGAGGAACATTTTTCTCTCTGTTTGAGCCATGGAGACAAGAGGGTTGCCAAGACAAAGGCGAACATAAAAGAAAATAAAAACATGAACAGAGTTTTTGGTGAATGAAAATAGTTATCCTTAAATCCCCCCCCCCCCC
>NQII01000010.1:1219900-1248832 GCA_002778355.1 Clitarchus hookeri
TTGGTAAATTATAATAAAGCATTTCCAAAATGTTCATTTCATACTGTTTCACTTTCATCCCCTACAATACCTGAATGCTTCAGAATGTTTATATACATTCAATATATTATAAATTACAGCTATAGAGAAAAAAAAACTGTAATGGTGACAAAGCATAAAAGAAGACAACTGGATGTACAAAGTTCTGTACTCTAATCTGTAATATTGAATATTTAAAGAATGCAAAAAAGACAAAAATTTTAAGTTATTGAAGTAAGTTGTCTGTGTTATTCTACATTTATAAAAGGAGCAATGTACAATGTAGCAAAAATTAATTTAATTTCTAATTTCAAACATATTGCAAATTTAGAAGCATTTAAATTTTAAAAAATATTTACTTTGGCCATATATGTTTACATCAAAAACACACATAATTATGAAATACACTTTGAACATCACAATCTTAGTCCTAGCAAGGATGATTTGATTTCACTAGCACAACACATGGATGAAATACAAAATTTTGTGAGATGGGAAAAATTGCTGATTCCATAAAACACAGAATGCCAATATTAAACTGCTAAATGAAAGAGAGAAGCTGTAGTAAGTAGGTCGTAATTCACAACTACGTTTACTCAATCCTACCTGCCTTTTTTAAAATTCCATTCACACAAATTAATAAATTCAAAATAATTCAAAATCTAATTTTTTTTAAAATAAATATTTAAAAATAATTTGGCATATATATATATATATAAATATATATATATCAACCTAATACAGCACATTTTCAGCCAAGTGGTTTTAACTTTATTACTGATATCCCAAGAAGTAATGTTTCACCAAAATTTATGGCAAGATCTATATCCCAAGTCGTCATAATCACTGAAAAAATAAGAAATGGCACCAAGAATTCCCTAAATTTAACTTATGACTAAAACATTCCAGAGTGAATGCAGAGAAAGAGTTAACTTCACAATTAGCAAAATTTTTATTTCTTATAAAATAAGAATTCTAAACCAAAAATTAAAAAGCAGTTACAAAAGTATGCCCTTTCCCATTCCCCAAAAAAAAAATTCTTTAAAATTATACAAAACTTTACTAATAAGGATTATTAAACTTTAAACAAAATTTTAACAAGCAGAATGTGGCTAATGTATTACAAACACATTCAGTTTTGGGCATCCAGACACTGGCCACAACTAATGCAGTAAACTTGCAAAAAAGAAGAATAAACTACCTACTACACTTCTCTCTTGGGGAGGACGCAAAAGGAAATACAATTTCATCAAGGGGGCAAACCCAAGTCCATCAAAAAATGTTAACCAAAATGTACAAATACTATTTGACAACATAAAAAAATATATATTTAGTAGCACAAAGTGTGCGTGTAACTGAAAAACTGACTGAATAATATTAAATTACTCATCATACTATGTTATAACTACACTATTATGAATACAGTGGCACTACATCACACATTTTTTCCATTTACTATTAAAAAAAATTAAAAAGCTCAAAATCCATAAACTTTAAATATTGCCCTTCACAAATCAAAGTTAACTAATTCAAAACAATATTTTGAGAACCCATAAGAATGTTTACTAACAGGATGTTCCTTGCACCTAAAATCAATGAATCGACAACACCAAAGATGATAATCAGCACAGCCAAACATTTCCAAAGCACAGAAACAGTAATTTCACAATCTGACAAAAAATAATTCAATATTACACTTTTGTAAATTTTGTGAACCACTAAGAGAAATTCTTAGTGGAGTGGAATATTTCACCTGCTAAAAAAAAAAAAAAAGTGAAAATTTTACGGTTGTAAGCAAACTAAAAGAATCTGGACCTTCTTAATAAATTCTGTAGAACTCATACTTCCTGGATGTATTTTAGAATCAGGTAAACCTTTCGGTACAGTGAAACCTCGTTGCTGCGATCCCATTTTTTCCATTATCCCCGCAACAGTGATTTTTTGGAAGTTCTCTATTATCCTATATAAACAATGTTAAACACCCTGCATGCGACGACTCATAAAACATAAATTTCCAACATCCATCTATCAGATATTCTCCCGGAAAGACAAAATATATTCTGAACAATCTTTTAGCTATGAAATACAGTGGATTTTCAACGATTCATTTCCATTATTTACATTTTACCATATTTCTCATAGGTACATTCGCCAAAGATTGCAGGCATTAATAATTTATGAATGCTATGTAAATGCCAAACACTGATAATCAACAACTGCTGCTATTGATAATATTGTTTACATTCCGCAACAGTTTTTCGTATTCTATAGACTACCATTCTTCTTCCTTTACTGGATTCGTAGGTTGGCTACATATTCTTACATGTTTACTGCAATCTTAAGGTGGCGACGATGAGAATGACAACGTATTCAACGATTTATGGCAATGTTATTGTAAACGGAATTTGAAATGAGGTTAGAGCCATGGCTGTATTTTGACGGGCGTGATTAATATCGGAAACTATCAGCTGAGTGTTTTGTTAGAATTGTAAATGTTTGAAAAAGACTTGGCAAGTAATGATTGGCAAAATTTGTCTCAAATAAATCAGTTGTAATTTAATAAAGGGATTGAGCATGGGTCAGCTGATGAAGGAACAGTGGATAAAAATATTAATATAAATAAAAATTAAATTTCATTCCATTGTGAAAATTTAAATGACATCTTTAATCTGTTGGTTTAAACAAACATGCATTTTGAGATTATGTACAATATTTCTCAGGTCTTAAATCTAAGTCCACATCCATCGTTTTTTTCTTGTTGGTTCACAGAAAAAAAATTAATAATCGACAATCCACTGCATCTCAAAGGTTTTCCAACACAAATAAATCTTCATAACAGCTCAGAAAGCAGAACAAGAAATTTCAACAAAACAGGTAAATTAAGAATAGTTTGCATGTTTAAGTTTTCCCAGTTTGTTAAAATTTTCTGCTAATGATGAAAAATTGGTGATAGCCACAAGACTACTACAATCATTTGACAAGTGAAAAAGTCACAGGTTGGTTCTCTGATACACACAGAGTCAAAACCAGAAGTAATGCACATGCAGGTAAAAAAAAAGCTATCTAAAGTAAATATTTTCGGGAACCATCAAAATATCACAAAATGCTAAAATGGAATAAATTGCAATGTAAAACCTAATAAAAAATACATTCACTGACCCATTGCAATAATATGTAGGTGCAGTGGAACCCCGTTATAATGATAGTTGACAATGGAAAAATAAATTATCGCTATAGCGAGTTACCGTTATAACAAAATTTACAGTGCCTCGTAATTTTTATGATTGTATTTGCCCTTGTAGATCCTGTGTTTAAAGAATGGCGTAAACTACACATATGCAGTGAGAAGACAGTACAAAAATTCTACGTCTGACAGTGGCATTATGTAACGACCAGAAGACGCGACATTGCTTCCTCCCCCCCCCCCCAANCAAATATGCAGCGGGCAGGAGGGAGTTAGTTGCCTACAAATCAGCACGCTACTTCTCTCATTGTCTCTCTCTCTTTCATACACACAAAGCCTGTAGATCACTGAACTTCCCTCTGCCACCCTCTAACCTTGACTCTTGTCTCATTCCTCTCCCAGATACTCTTTCTTCCACCCAGGTCTAGTTCCCCCTTCTCAACTCCCTCCTCGCTACCTCCTCTTCTCCTATCTCCCTCCCTGGAACACCACCACCCTCTTCCCAAACCCTTTTATTGCCCTCTGATGGCTTCCTTTCTTATCCTATACCTTGTCACTCCTATCTATTCCACCATCCATGACAGTCACGTGCATCCTCAAAGCTTGCATCCTGTCTTGCTGCAAAGCAGAGCTTCCACATGTTTACATTTCCCCTTCACTCCCAATTCCAGTCAAGTTGCTGATCAATAAATTCCTCCAAGCCTTCTTTGTTTCCGTGTATGGCAGAGGATAACCAACCTCACAGAGGACGAGAAGGGAAGAAACAACACTTTTTATGTGGCGTGACATTCCCGCACAGAAAAAAAACCAGCATGTCACTGCATAAAAGAAGCACAAAGAAAAAGGAAGCCAGCCGCCCACTGCAGTTGTCGACAATATTCGTATCGCTATAGCGAAAGGCTCCACTAACAGATTTGCATTATAAAATAAATTAAGTACCTTTCAAATGATAGGGCAATTGACGGTGCATTTAAAAACTATCGCAATAGCGGACGTAACACTATAGGCCATACTCGCAATAACGCGGTTCCACTGTATTACTCAGTAGGTACCCTTAAAAATCTGCCGAAACACAACAAAACAAAAAAAATTTGGTTAAAATACAATTAAAACTATGGTGGTGGTGATTTGAGTTGGCGCATGAGTGACTAGTGAGTAAGACTTAGCGCGACACCTGACGTCATGATGGGCTCCTTTGCTCTCAACACACCATTTGCTACAACACCGCTTCGCCTCATCACTCCATGGCCCCACCATTCCTTCCCGCCACACTCCTTCCCACCAACCCCTTAGTGCCTAGATACCCTCCAACCATGCGTGCATAGCACTGGTGGTAGCCAAAACAGTGCATGTTACCATACTTCCCTTTTCCTCCTAAAAATTTTTTTAATCTTGTGACGACGCCATGTTTACTAGTGTTGACGACCTGCTTAATCTATTTTTTTATTGGAATACAATTTTAGTTATGGTTTTAGATTTCAATTTTGTGCTTTTTATCAACTCCTTAAAATTTTTTGGCTTCTACTTTGGATAAATTGCATTACGTCAACAATATTGGCGCATCAGCACCAGCAGTTTCTGCTGCAACCTGCCCAAGTTTTAAATGAGAAAGTTGGCCTTCGCACTGACTAAAAATGTACGCTGGAAAAAGGAACCATAGAAGCACGTACCACAATGTTTACTTTTTGTGGCAGTAAGAGGTGGTCATGGCCTTGGGGGATATATATTTCTATTTGGAAGACTTCTACTTACTGAAATAAATGTGTGTTTCATAAATAAATCTACTAATTTATTGCACAAAGAATAATTTACAATGGATTTTGCACTCATTATAAGGTAAACAGCACACAGTACTTGAAATTTCTTCAAGTTAACGCAAGGTTTGTTAACGCGAGGTAATGTTGAACTTTTTTCTTGTTAATGCGAGGTAATTTTGACTTTTACTCATTAATGTAAAGTTATTTATGGTATTCCGGCAATATATTTTAACAAGAAAACCTCTTCCTAATGGAATAAATTAAAATTTTGTTAATAACATCAAAATTTTGTACAAAAAGGCCTTTGGAAATGGATTTTGCACTCTTTAAAAGTTAAGCGGTGCACAATGTTTAAACTTTATTCTCATCCACTTAAGATTGTTTATGGTCTTGTGGGGTACCATTTAATTTATAGAACATCTGCCTAGTGAAATACATTGGCACTGAATTTAAATAGTGTTATTTTGCACCACCAACAATTAAATACTGTCAATGTAAAAAAAAACATTTTTATATAAACATCTTGTTGGTGCTGTTAAAAGAGTACATTTCAATTAACAAAAACATCTAAATAGAGTAAAGATTTTCAGGAACCACAACATTTTGTTAAATCTCGATTCTACTGTAGTAGGTAAAAACACCAAAACCTCTTATTTACATTCTTGTTATTTACCCTTCCCACGATTTGCACCATTTTCTTCAGGTCCTGGTTACGAACCATAAGTAATGTAACACTTGCCCTCAAACTGCGTCATCACAAAATTTGTTATATTCCCGCTATTAACACCTTGCAAAACAAGTAAAAACGATTTATTTACATCTTGACTCTCCATCACAGATAACAACCACACGTTCGTAATCCTTCATGCATGTAGCATCTGGTAACTTAGTGCACGCAGGAACACCATTTCACATTATGCACCTGGAACACAATTCAAAGCAAGATGGCGGCCTGTGAATATTTGTCCCTTCAAAAGCACTAGTGGTAACACTGCAACTGCTGGACCCACATCAAAACTGTTTTTTAACCTGCATCTTTTATTCTATAGATATTTCGTACGATAAAGGTTAATGTGTATCTAGCCAATGTCCGGTAAATACATACGTCTGCAGTATATTGATTTTTACGTAAACATAACATCTGACCTATTTATTTGTGGAAAGTAATGGAGATCTTAAAACATTATAAATTGCAGACAAACTAAAAATAATATCAAAGTTCGACAAGTATGTCTGTACACATGTTGTTTTGGCAAAGAATTGTGCATTCCAGTTTAGTACACTTAACACGATCATCAGGAACTGTGAAACCATCACATAAACTGCAGCACATTGTGGGCCTAATGCGAGAAAATGTAAATATGTGAAGGATTCAAAGAGATGGACAATAATCTCCTCGAGTGGTTTATGGGTGCACGTGCTTCAAATGTGCAAACAATGGAAAAGTGCTCCAAGAAAAAGCCCACATTATTGCTTCAAGACTAAGATTTTATGATGTCCAGTGGGTGGATTGGAAGATTTAAGCAGCAACACAATGTTGTGTACAAAGTAGTTTGTGGAGAGAGCAAAAGTGTGGATCCAGACACAGTTAAAGCAGAACCTCGCTGGCTATGCTCTAAATAATGTTTGCAACGCAGATGAAACTGCTTTGTTTTCTATAGTGTTTTACCAAATAAAACATTCAATCTCAAAGGTGAAAAATGCCATGGTAAGAAACTTTGTAAACAACGAATTACTGTTCTCTTCCTTGTTAATTAATGCAGATGGGAGTGAAAAATTTCCTCTTTGTTACTGGAAAGGCCACGAGACCTAGGTGTTTCAAAAACACGAAAACTCTTCCAACAAAATATGCAGCCAATACTACAACTTGGATGACAAGTGCACTACTTCAGTCAGCTGCAAGCATTTGATGCAAAAATGGGTTTGCCTAACAGGAAAGCTGTGTTATTTATTGACCAGTGCCCTGCACACACAGCCAGTATTGAACTCCGCAGTGTAAAAGTTGTGTGTCCAGCAAACTGCGCCAGCGAACTACAGCCATTAGATCTGGGTATCATAAAGGCATATTAGTTCTTGTAACGCAAGTTTCTTTTTACTCTAGCAATTACAATGCTAGACTGTGGGCAAGATCCTTCAACCGTGAAAATCAGTTTGTTGACAACTTTACATTTACTGCAAGAGCTTGGAACGAGGTGAAATTGACAACAATTCAGAATTGTTTCGTGAAAGCTGGATTTTTCACTGAAGGGAATTCCACTACCAGCGAAGATTGCTGTCTCATAGAAGTTCCAGAATATGGGCAGCTTTCGGAAAATGGGTAATTCCAGGACTATGTTGAAATTGATAGTGAAGTGGTTACAACAGAAATCCAGAGTGTTGAAGACATTGTTGAGTCATAGCAATGACACACAAGATGAAACTGATGAAAATGGAAGAAATCATGATACCCACCACCTAGGATGCCATTATGGCTCTACAAACACTGCAAAACTGTGTATGAAGTGTTGAAGACAGTGACAAGTGTCTTTGATCATTTGTATGCCCTAGAAAGAAGAGTTATAACTCTAAGCAGTCAGAAAAGTAAACAGAAGATTTCTGACAATTTCATACAAAAAATAGGATCAAAAGTATTTTCTGGGTATATTTTAATACCAGATTTTTTTATTTAATTTATATAAGTAGAGGATCAAGCTTTATATATTTTGACAAAATCTGACAATTTTTACGTGCGAGTTGAAGATTGACCGTTTTTATTTAATTTACATTAGCTATGTTAGTAGATGAGGATTCATTTAATTTATGCCAAAATCTCACAAAAATTTTTTGTGAGAGAGTTGAAGATTGATGTTATACAGTATTTTTAATTGTATTCTAAATTTTTTATTACTGAAAAATGTTTACTGCAGAAGAAATGAGAAATACAGGAAATTAGGTATGAACTATATGAAATTTTAGAGCTTTCCTTCAATTTACACTTTTTTCCTTTGTCCCCTTGAAAAATGTAAATAAGGGGTTTCGCTGTATTGCATGTGCAAATGCAAGACAGTGATGTTTTGCTGCTTGGACTAATGGGCAACATGCACATTTTTTGCTGGCACTTGGTTTTTATTCATTTATGTGTTAGAAATGTATTTACAAAATATCAAGATTTAAAAAGTAGTTTTGAAAAAGTTATGATTGAATGAAAGTTTTACATTTGAAACACACTCCAAAACGTGTCTGTCGCGCCCTCTCACTCTGTGACGTCACAAGTTAGATACTACCTTGGCTGCCACGTTTGTTTACTTCAGCAGTGATGCGTATTTGGTTAAATAGAAATTGTTTAAGTAAGGAAAAGAGAAAATAAACAGTCAAGTATACCAAAATCATCTAAATGGTTTATTGTACCGCAGTGTACTAGTACATCTTGCAAAACACCTGATAAAATATTTGTTAGTTACAAAAAACGAAACAAACAGGAAGACGTGGTTTAACGCAGTTAAGCGAAACATCTTTAATGTCTCTCCAAAAATCAGTTCTTTTTGTTTGTTACCATTTTGACATATGTAAGTATATTTAACATATTTATGTTTCCCTTATATAGGTAGTTTTCACACTGGACTTCTGAATATATACTATTTACATCTGACCTAACCCACATTACGGTACTATGGTATTGTTTAATACGCACCACAACACGTTTAGCAATTCGTATGTGATGTAGACTTGAGCATAAAAATATATGTTAACATATTTCATAACAATAAAGAAATAAAAAAAGTTTTTATAAAATTTAGCCACAGAATGTAAATTTTACATTTTGTGTTTTTATACATTCCAAGTTAGGCCTAACAGATGGGATTTGGTATATATATTTTTTTATTAATTTAATATAACTTCTAAATTTGTTTCAAGAGCAAATGTATAATATTTAGGCTATATTCACATTGTATGCCTAAATACTAACATGTCACGATGTTAAGCCATGCAAATTAAACATAACATTATTTGGGTGGGGCTCAGAGCCCCTCTTGCAAAAAGTTGTGTTTATTAATAAGAGTATTTTTCAAACACAGCAATTTCTAACAAATTTAAGTTGTTTTGATTTTTCTCTAGTTAGGTTTCATAAGCCTAACAATTTAAGTTAAATAGCAATTTAATTTTAATTTCAAAAAAATAAAATGCATGTTTATAGAAATGTTTATCAAGGATGATCTTACTTTCATATTTGCCCTTCTCTTTTTTTTCTAAGTTACTGAGATGGACGTTAAAAGAATTACGAGACTAGGCCCAAAAAATTAACACTAATTAGCCTTTGCGTTTTACGCAAGTTAGCAGTGTTAATTTTATAACCCTTTCCCTTAAATAAACAGAAAGAAAACAGCTTTTGAGAATAAAACAAATTCTTCAGCTTTTATTACGGATTTTTTTTGCTGTATTTAATCTCATCCCAGGTATTAAGTGTTTCTCAAACTATCATTTCTATATTTTCAGCTTATGTGTACAGAATAATAAAAGGTATGTCCGGTACACAAAACATAAGAAACAATAAGATAAGCTAATTATTTTTTAAATAATTTTTTAGTTTCTAAACACAATATTTGAGGCCTCAGTATAGTGATTATAAACGAGGTGGAACGCGGAAATACAGGTNCCGGTACACAAAACATAAGAAACAATAAGATAAGCTAATTATTTTTTAGTTTCTAAACACAATATTTGAGGCCTCAGTATAGTGATTATAAACGAGGTGGAACGCGGAAATACAGGTTTGCTAGCCGACAGCGCAGCATTCTGCCCGCCACCGACCCGCAGATGTTCGAGAAGTTGTGCGGTGTCGGGTAATGACTAGCGTACTAGCTTTAGGCCTGTCACCATACTGCTCGTTATCTGACTTTATAGAGTGAAAAAAGTTTTTTATGAATACTGAAACGTGGTTTAGAATCCGGAAAAATTTGTAACATTCTTTCTCAACACAACATTACGTTTCATTTCTAAATAATGTAGTTAATTTATCAGACATCAAGCATAGTGCGCGACAACACAGTACGCTCACTGCAGTTGCAGTCATTACAATTGTGTTATTCTTGTGAATGTAATAACTATTCCATATTTTAATTTCCTACTTTGAATCTTAGCAATTGCAAACATAAACACAGATGATAATAATAATAATAATACGTAAATCAATAAAACGTACAAACAAACAAGTTTTAACCTGTGATGTAGGCCTACAGTCGCTTTGAAGATCACGACTTTGCAATATGAGACACAATTTTAACTTTGTAATTTTACACCTCTTATTTCAGGTTACACAAAACAATAGGAATTTAAGTACTACAAGTAGCATATCGGTATCTACTCGTGGCAGATTGTTCCGCCGTGCTGTCACAAAATTGCCTTTCATTGCCTTGCTTTAGTGCTGCGTGTTTGCAACAAGCCGGAGCTGGCCACAGGGCGTAAGACTAGTGATGTCAAACCAATGAGAGTGTTCCACAATCACGTGACAGCGGCCACAAAAGTTACTGTTTCAATACTAAAATAAATTTGTCAAAACCAATTTTTATGCAAAAAAAAGTGGCAAATTTTAATTTTCATACGCATAACCAAATGTGTTCGTATCATTTTCAACAATATTGGAAAATTTGCATGTTGCCCATTGCTTAAGGTGGAAGTGCATGCCATCAACATTTGCTGCTTAGGAAACTGACTTAACCAGCACAATGCAATACATCCTTCTATGTATGTACACTTTTAGTACCAATCTGCAAGTATTATTTCACTTGTAAAATTATTTCAGACAAAAGCCTGTACATAAAAACTTTTGCAAAGCTCAAATATTCACATAAAACTTAACTAAATCTTTACAGAAAATTTGTCAAAACACCAAAATGTAGCTCAGAAAATGATTTTAGTGTGTTTATAGGAACATGGTAGGCAAAACTAAAATCACTTTCAGTATGAATGATCCAGGCTTACAGGGATGAAAATCATAGTCTCATTACAAGCTTGCAAAATAAATAGCATTAGTCAAACACACATTTCAAAGGGCAAAAAAAGGTGTTATCTTAAAAACTTTTTTTAAAATTAAAAACATTCCAAAAACTCCAATAAATGCTAAGAATCCTTTAAAACAACAATACAAACAACTCAAAATTAAATTTTACATCTAATTAACACACAACATACAAAATGGTTCCATGATCACACGTGAAGTTCGAAGATTCAACCTCCTCTCCTCAGACTTGGATCCACCCCCAAATGTCACAACTGTATACAAACTATACAACCAACAAATAGAATGGTATGCTTAATTGCCTTTTCATAGCTGACTATAATATCACTATTGATACATGGCCAACCCAAAACCTCTCATTTGTCCGAATTCTTTACATCAAGTACCTGTAACCAGGGATACAGTACACCCTAACACAACATGAACACAAACTAGGAGTAGCCTTCAAAGTAATACAATATCCTTGAAATTACACTTACCAGCAATTAGAAAAAAACATACATGTACATATAAAGACACATCATTTGGTTTGCTTCATAAAAGAAATAATATTAAACATAAATATGCTATTTGTAAAGAGGTCCAGAGGAACTATATCTATGACTATTACTAAGTATTCAGTTTAGCTGACTACAAACAGTACAAAATTTTCACGCAGTAAAAGTTATAGCAAATATTCAAGCCTGACCACTAATTTATATAAAATTATTTATATACCCCTGTAAAAATTCAAATTTTTTTTTTGTAATTTACAATTATGTAGCACCAAGGATTAGTTCAAGACCATGGTACTTGTGCACTTGAAAACTCATTCACTAAAATTACTTCCACATATTTTAATATAGCAATCAAAAGTGTGTGCAGCACCATGCAATCTTTCAAATTCAATGATAAATTTTTACAACACATTAAAAGCTGAACTGTCTCTCAGTGGCCAAACTTGAAAGCTATAATAAAAACATTCTTAAACATTTCTTCAAAGAGTTTCTACTAACATCTGTTAAAGCAGCTCACAAAAACTTTAGAGAAAACTAACAAAATTAAATATGCAATATTGACCAGTTTAGTCAGTAAAGGACTCTCTTGAGATCGTTTAGTTCTATAGTATTCCAGTAACCAACTGATATATGCTCTGTGTTTCTTAACTCGACACATGGCCAATTTGCAGAAGAGAAGATTACAGCAATAACAAGAAAGACATTCATTTGTAATTACAGCATCTTGTTTATGGCCAATATACAATACAATACATCTGAAATTTAAGACTAGATAAACAAATACTTTCCAAAATGATTCAATACTCTAGCACTACAAACAGTTGCAACACTAAAATAAAATAACAGTATAAGCATGACAGTAATATTTCCATTTCATGAAACACACAATTTGTCAACTGCAGACATTCATCTAAACAATGAGTTTTGTAACATGCAAGTCATCTCTAATATCCTTTCAAAACCAAAAACCATAATGTAAGTTCATACTGTTAAATGACCTGTGTTGCATCCCTGCTTAGTTGGAAACTTTGCCATCTAACCACTTAACTGAGGGCTGTCCCACTGAACCTCACATGATCTGTGTGAAGTACAAAAATATTCATTTTAGGGCTTGTTTCAGCACAGCTGTGCCTCACCTTGCTCGCACTACAAATGCTCTATGCCTGCAGCAGCATCTCAAAATATTTACTGCAAGCTTGATTTAAATATAAAGGAAGTGATCCATTTACACGTGGGAAAAATTTCAAAAAAGTCATAGATTATTCTAACGAATCTGGCAAAGTAACTTTAAGCAGAGGCAAATTCTATGGTGCAAAGAGGGCATACTCAACACTTTATTCCATTAATTTATCAATGCTGGTACACCAAAATGTAGGAAATAAACATATACCACACACAATATGAACTGTTTTATGTAACATGTTATGGATCTATATGTGTGTTACTTGCAAGTTGTGAAGATGTATGGGCTGAAATTCCACGACAGGAAAACAAAATCATAATTAAAAATAACTAAAAATGAAGAAAAAAAATAACAAAAGGAAAAAAGTTGATTGCTGGGCAGGGGAGGTGGGAACAAAATACACTAACAGTAAGTATCACCAAAATTGCATACAAGACCTATTCACAAGAATTAATTGAACAAGATAAATAAGAGGGAAAAGGTAAACAATACAGCACACTTTTAGATTATAATTCATATGAGAGATACCATAGTTTTTTTTAAGCATTTAAATATGAAATCACATACATTACAAGACATCTCAATTTATGCAAGATGTTTTAATATTCTGGTCTGTCTTGTATTAAAATATATTCCAAAGCATGCTGACAAATTGCAATTATACAAGTTTTCAAAAATATTTGTTAGAGAATAACACAAATTTGAATGAATGTTTTATCTTAATAAAAACTAACAATTTTTAAAGATTAAACTTTCAATTTAGAAAGAAAAAAAAAACTGGGAAATTACATATATAAAAACACCAATATAGTAACACTGGATTAAGTAAATTCTGCCAAGTTTAGAGTTGTACGGTTTGCACTTGTCAAAATTTAAATTTCTTATTCTAGTCAGCATGCTTAATCTTGAACTGAACCGGCATGGTACCACTTCCTCCGAAAGCTGTGATATTGGTTCCACATAATTGTGTTTTAATCTGGGGAGGATGATCGTGCATTTCCAGTAAGGGAAGAGGTACCGGTTTAGACAAGGTGTAAGGCACAGAGTGGTGTGAACATTAGTGATTGAACCCAGGTTATCGGAAGACGAGGTACCTAAACCGGCACTATCTCGGACTACTCACCTGGATATAAAGCCAAAGCATGTTTATATGCACGTTGGCAACTATTGATGACAAACATTATTTTCAAGTGAATATATGCTCCCTTTGGGTATTTCACTTTCATTTGAACCTTTAATCATTTGTATACAACAGTAGTTCCCAAAGTTTTAACTGCAGACATACCGCACATTCTTGGGAACACACACCTAACACAAGCTACCACAACTAACAAGGTGGGGAAAAAAATTACAAAAGTAACAAAAGAGCAAAACATTAATCTCTTTTCCTTTATCAAACAGGTCCACATAACTATACCAAATTAAACAACAGAAATCACCCATATTAAATGGCAGCATCTGTAGTTTGTCTGAAATTGCTGATCAATTACGAAAAGGAAATAACACCTCAAATAACTGATAAAAATTAACAGAATACAGAGACACAATTAAAATGACATGGGTGCATTTATGCAAGTATGATCTGTCAAATTTATATGATTTGTTGGTTACACAAAAAAAGCTTGAACAAGCTAGATGCAAATGAAGGTGAAATGCTGAATGTATGAAGGCCAGATGAATGTACTCAAAAGAGGGCCCTTGGCAATTGCTGCCTGTATCATGAGGATAAAGTAATATTTACACAAAAATATCTAAAAGGACAGGAATTCAAGTACTCGCAGTCTAGTACTTGTCAACACACACACAGAGAAGGATGACGTTTTTCAAGTGATCGTGCAACCATGTGAAAAATGTCATCGTCCTCTGTGTGTGTGTGTGTGTGTCTGTTGACAAGTACTAGACTGAGTATTTAAATTCCTGTAATTTTATATATTTTTGGTAGTCTATCAGCTTACTTGCAACCTTAACTCTAATATTTCAACAAAATTGTTTAGTTACTACAAATTCACGATAAATTCTAATGTAATTATACATTATGTTTGAATAACCGTAAATAGAAATGAAATTATTTCAGTAATAGATGGTCAAGAGTAAATTTACCTTGCACACAAAATTTTCTACATAAATACCGTTCTCATGTGTTACAACTGTCAAGGCGGGATTCCAAATGGAAAAACAGGTAGCTAAGAAATGCATGATTTGTGGCCTAAAGTGATTCTGAAGGGTGTTACTGATCCTTGTGGGGGAAAAACATTTAGTTAAAAATCATCTGAAACTATTACAGATGGAAGAAAACAAATAAATATGTCACAATATATTTGCAAATGACCACCAACCACCCAAAAGGTAATTTTACAGAACATTCCCAGTCAAACATCATTGTGGTAAATTATGTAGCCCCAAGATTTTCTCAAATTCCAAGATGGATCATTAATCACCATGTACAAAAAATGTTGCAGTATTGTACCACAATGACATGCTCTGTTTGCAAAAAAAAGGCTCCACAAATAAGTGTGGCTGTCCAATAACTTGGAAGTAGGCAAACTTGAGTAGCTCGTATGGTGAAAATGTTGCCTACCTCCAAGGTATGTGATTATTATTTGTGGAAACTGTTTTCTTGCAATCTAAGCAATGCAGGTCATTTATGTCTTTAATTTTAGTAAATACTCAGGGTTAGATCATTTACTGCAATAAGAGAATAGCTTTTTTTGACTTGGGATGTTATTTATAGAACCCTTTCAGAGGTTGGTAATAGTTGCTTAAACTTTTCAGCTAAATGTTTGTTTCCCCACTTTGAGGATGAGAAAAACCCTTCACATTAAGCCACAAATCATGCATACCTTTCCCACCAGATTTTCCATATGGAATAACTCTCGAAGCATTTTAACACACAGACATGATGTATAATTATTAAAAATGCATTTTGAGTTCCATATGCAAATATTACAAACATGACATTTAACTTCTTAATTTTGTAGTTATTATTTCCACACTGATAAAATAAATTCTAATTTAAAAAAAGTTAGTAAAATTAACTTAGCAGAAAATAATTGCTTCAAATTGTGGACCTAGGTGATAAAGGATTCAAAACAATTATTTACACTAATTGCACATCATGTTATCTCCACGGATAAAACAAACAGACTGTAGTGAACCAAGTAATCACACCATACTAGACAGACTGAGACTGTCATAAAAATAATATATTTTTTACTCTTGCAGTTAGTGTAAAGTTTGGACAGACAAGTAACCAAACTATAAAATAGCCTGCAAACAAAAATATCTCTCACTATAGAGATAAATGAGAGCTTCCTCAATACAGCCTAAATTGAAATTGTCTTCCATTTCCATAAAATAAACATATAATCAAAACTATGCACACCTAATTAACACGTCTAAAATCTTTTTTTACTTTGAGACAAGAAGTCTAAAGTTTGACAAGCAGGAAGATGATCTACATGCAAATCAAAAACTGTGATCTAGCATATGCCAAACAAGCTGCTAATTCTTGATACAATATACTTGGCTTCTTGGCCAAAGTACATATTAATGAAATTTATATGTGAATTTCATGATGCTACCTGGCTGGCACCTTGAACACACATGAAACATTTCCATAGCTAAATGAATTATCATAAAGATACTTGCTTCATGAGGTTTCATGTGTAACACTTACTTCATAACAAATACCAAAAACTTTATCAGACAATATGATGATGCCAGGTGTAAGAAGAAGTCTTTTACCAAACTAAGAACTTCATTTGTTTCATGCAATGTTTCATGATAAATGTGTACTACTTTTCCCACAAGCATGACACCATACTCTTACTTCAACTACAATGAAAAGTAAGTTCAAAGTTTGTTTTTCACATTAAATTAAATCCAGTTTTTGAGGCTAAGGTTCAACATGTGTTATTAAATGTCCCATTTCCCCCACCCCTTCCACTCCAGTGCTGCTCCATACTCGCATTGTTTCACCATCATTGGCTCTCAAGACCACGATTTTAAAAGCCACCCAAATCTCTCCAATCAAATGAGGTAAACCATGAATGCACATACCATTTTAAAATCTGTGTCAGTGTAGCACGTAAACAGTTCTGGTTGAAGGAAATAAACTGAAACATTAATAAGCCCAATCTGAAAAGAACCAACATCCACAAAAAAAAATTTTTTTATAAGGAAATTTGATAACCATTTGGATTTTGTTGAAAGAGTTCTCAGCAAGAAATACTGTATTCAGTCATGTATCAAGCTCAAATATTTTTCTTAGAAACACATTTAAAATGTTGGGGTGCTGGTCTTGCATGGAAACTTAAGGTTCTGGAGATAAATACAGGACTTAAAAGAGTCCAAGCGTGCAGCCAACGCAATGAACAAGTATTCCACAAGTTTTTGTTTAAGTTGTTGAGGTTTTACATTGACAAGTTAACTTTTAAACAGTAATTGTATTAGAATAATTAATGATTTGTTTACCAGATTTGTGATATGCCATCAGGTAAGTGGCCTTCTATGATTAAATATTTCTTCTACTTATGTCACGCTGAGAAATAGTTTCTTTCCTGCTGTGTTATTAATCGCCCGGCCTGGCTGCCAGACCGGCACAAGCACATATATTTCGTGGCATAACTGCCTTATTTCAGAGATGCTAAATTTAGAAAAATTTTGGGGATGTTTTGAATAAGTAAGGTATAGCACATGCCACCTATAGTTTTGCTACATAAGTATAATTTGTGCAACACAGCTGTACAGTGAATCAAGTTTTTAGAAATATGTAAAAAAAAAAAAAAATTTCATTGGAGGATATTCAGAATGTGGGGTGCAGGTATTGCATGGAGAAGGGTAGTACACATTTAAATACCATATTCAACTAAGCATTTAGCATGGAAATACTTTGCAACAAATTCCTCCCAAAATAGCCGATGCACCTTCCCATTATCCAAAAACTGAAAATTAACTTATTATGTATATGCTATTAAAGCAAAATTTCAACCATTATCATCTTCCTGTTATTTCAAACAAGTGACAGGAACTTACTTTTTTCTACAAAAACAACTTTGGTGAATATTTGTTCTATACCTACTACATAGTGTATTAGTTAGAAATAACATTACACCAGACTCTTCCTTGTTTAAAACTGCACATAAAACATCCACACATGTTCCCATACATAAAGATATACTCTGGAAACTACTGCAAAAGAAAATCTATACATTGTCATTAAAAAAAAAATTTAAAAAAATTAGCATTATATGTAAAATAAAAGGAATTCAATGTATATTTGACCTATACATGCATCAATGCTGCTGAGTAAAAACTACTTTCATCTTTAATGCCCAATATAAATATTCTGCACATTTCATATACATATGTAAATATTTATATATACAATGTTTATATACACCTATTTCATTAAATATGTCCACACAAGCATGCATGCATAAACACAAACACTAGTTCATTGCTGCCAAGAAAACAGCAGTAACCTCATGTCATGTAATGGCACACAGCAAATAGAAAAATTACTTATCTACATATAGATCATTCTTTTCAACAGCAAAACAAATCATAGTACATTGAATTCATATTTTATACACACAGTTTATATTCCGAGTTAACAAATGTACTTTACATGATTACAGGGCACTCAACACTGGTTCACCATGGTATTGCACAATCCTGTTTTGTTACATTCCTTCAAACCAGTTTCATACAAACTGAAATTAAAATAGACTAGTCTGAGCAGCATACTGCAAGCAAAGTTTTCTCTGCACCATGTTTATCAGCAAAGTCTTAATAATGTCAAAAGTCTTAATGTTGTCAATCCCATAGAGCACCTGTATCTATTATGTTTCTAGACATGCTACAATGGAACTGCATTCCAAAAAAGGGACTATTACTATTGTTCTGTATTAAAAAATACTCTGGGCATGTGTAGAAAATAATGCACACTTGTTAACATCTGTTTCAGTGAAAAAAATTATGTACATACAATTTTGGTGTTTCATGAAAATTAATTAATACTTATATGTGCACAATATGCATTAAGTTCATAGTCTTTTGCAATTCATGTCTAACTTTCTCAACATAACTAATATATAACTTTGGAGCCATGGCTAAATTGGTTACTACTGAGATCACATAACATGTTCAAGCCCATTTTTACAACAATCTTATAAAGTTGTGCCTTCGTAAAGAGTTCTATCTACAACAGTCTTTGCAACGGCCGTATTTATGTTGGAACACATGTTGGTACATGGATGGCAGTGTTTAAAGTAGTTTAATCTCCTCCTGCATTCTTCAGTTCACTGAAGAAGAGCGACAGCATCAGCATTCTATCACAACTGTCCTTGTCCCACCTGACTTGATGGACTTTGCTAAAAAAAACAAAAAAAAAAAGAGAAAAACTTACAATAATTATGTTGTCTTAAAAAAAAACTACCAATCATTTCTAACTGGATTTACTGTGTTGTCACTCTTAAAAAAATAATTGCTCAATGTTGACATTCACTTCCTTCTTTCTCTATTCCGGTAGGCACACTAACATCTCCCTTCAAACATGTCTCTGAAACAAAAACTGTTAACTTTGCAAGACAAATTGAATGTGATTTGGGCACAAGAAAAAGAAAAATGAAATGTCCGTGATGTAGCGAAAACTTTCCAGTTTCTGTTTATTTTAGTTTCAAAGCAGTAAAGATGTGCGGATGAGAGAAAGATGATGAAGTTTAACTTGTCTCGTGTGTCTAAACATGCACTCCACAAATTCAATCTCCCTTGCCAACTACTCCAAGCTCCCTTCCTCTCTTTCTTTCCCACTCCGCACCCCTTCATCAACTGCAGCATTCTCACTCTCTTTCTCCTAACATCCCCCTCTCCATTAGAAGCTATTATCACAAGTCACAACACACAGCCCAGCCAAATTTGATTTGTCCTACTCTCCCTACCTTCGTCAAGTCTTTTCTACACCTCTGCCCCTTTCCTTCTCACCCACCTTACAAAACCACATGCGGACATGAAAAATCTGGCATGATCAATGACCTCGCTGCAATTTGGCTTGTTGCTGAAATATTATTGAAATAGGTATTTTCTCATGAGACAATGTTTTATTAAGTACCAATTTCTCATGCCCATTTCTCCCCTCACATTCCTGGGCACATCATCTCCTTCCTTGCCCACGAGAAAGGTCACTCACCACACACTCACCCTGGATAAAATACATTTTCTTTTCATGACTGCTTGATACTGTGTTGCATGCACTGCACGTAAGCTATGAACAACATTGATCGCACACGTACCTTCACAAAAAAATTTGATTACGAGGAATTCTTTTATTAAAGCTTAAACATACTGTATTAACATAATGTTGTTAAATTGGCTAAGAGATGGCAATCTAAGCCTTAGTTTGTCACCTACAGTATACATCTTTCTATTCTGCGGCATAGCACCACACAAACAAAACTGACTCCGGAACCACAGACGGATGGTCCCCGCCCACATCGTTCCTGCATCTCGACCACCCGCATGTCTAGAAGACCTCACAATTTTCACTCATTTATTTATTTAGGCTGGGGGATATAAATTGACCCGCGGTATTCTGGACTTCTACTGCACCTCAAAGTGGTATGACCACCTCTAGTCGCAAATATAAAATGTAAACAATGGGAGCAGACGCACTCTGCCAAGTGCAAAGTCCATTTTGAGCAGCTTATTAACAAAAATCAGACAATGTATTAATGAAAAGTTATTTCAACTCAATAGACAAACGTTTTGTGAATAAAATATACTCTAGAATGGTATAGGCTGTTCATGGTAAAAAGTGAGAACTTTTGAAGCCCTGGTTACTTTTTTGTCTCACTTGTTTATGCTTAACATTTTTGCGTGACTATTAAACACAATGTATTTTTCACCAAAATCAAAATTTTATGTCTGAGGCCACCATGAAATGTCTATTGGTTATTATTCCTCCCATAGAGATGGTTTTAAAAAAACACTACTTTACCGTAAACAGCCTAGCGATCACGAGACTATTAGCTGAAGGGGGAAAGGTATGGGGGTGTGAAACTCGCGCTGTTATTGGCCGGACTTGCTATGCACGCGATGGCCAGGCGAGATAACTAGGCTAGTCGCAGAGACTGCAGTTTGGTGAAATGGGGAGGAGTGGGGTGTAGAACATTTACTTCCTTTGTTCCTTCACGTGTCATGCAGGCAACCTTTTATTCAGGTGCCATGCGGCGCACTTGTTTTATATCACAACTGCTGCAGTCTTTTACTGATTTTTGCCAGATTTGTTTTGTTTTTCATCTCATGGCATGTAAATTACGAGCAGCAACACTAAAACCCATGCATTTAAATGTGGTGGACTCGCAAAAATATTTTAAATAGTGTTTATTGCTATTTATCATTTTTCCCCAAGACTTTTTTTAAAGCCATTTTTTATTTTTTGACAGTTTCTGAGAATGACGTCTCAAAATAGCTGCCTCAAATCCAATAGTCGCAAATTCGGGTTTCTACTGTAAATTGGTATCCGTAACTAGTACAAGAATTACTTCTACCAAGTTAGCTTCTTGTCTTGTCCACTTTTCTCTCAGCTGGAGCCGATTGATATTTTCCATGAAAGGCTCCAGGCATCATCGCTGCCCTATAACCAGAAGCACCCTGTACTACTTCCAAAGAAATGTTGCTAGGTAAAACTGATAATTGAGTAACTTCATAAAGAACTACTTCATTCAGGGCCGCAGCACTTATTGTCTGTTATGCAGCAGGAATTCTGGGTTGTAAACTGTTTTAAGTGGTTGCTTCAGTGCGTGACTTGTTTCCGTTGTCGGCCCAAACCAATGACGCCTGTGATGGCAGGTCTTCCAACTGAGCAGATCACTCCAGCAAAACCATTCTTGAAAACAGTTGTGGACTATGCAGGACCCTTCACTATCACAATGGGCAAAGGTCGAAAACCAAAGACATTCAGAGTCTATCTCCAATTGTTTGTTTTTCAACCAAGGCTCATCTTGAGCTGGTATCAGAACTATCTACGGAGGCTTTTATGGCAGCATTCCGAAGATTTGTGGCTCAAAGTGGTTGCTGTATAGAGTTATTTAGTGAATGCGGAACAAATTTTGTTAGGTCTAGTAGGAAAATCCAAGAGCTTCAGGATTTTTTTCTGATGCCAAAAACCATACAGAGATACAGAACTCATTATGTGACCAAACCATCAAGTGGCACTTCAATCCCCCCACCGCAGCATATTTTGGAGGTTTATGGGAGACCGGCGGTAAATCAGTGAAGGCGCTACAGAAGGTTGTGGGGACCCAGATCTTGACGTACAAGGAATTCTACACTGTGCTTACGCAAATTAAGGAAGTGCTTAATTCTCATCCATTGTCAGCACTGTCTGCAGACCCTGCTGACCTCACTCCATTGACAACAAGTCATTTTCTAACGTTGGGACCATCACAAACTGTTCCTGATGATTTCACAGCTGTGCCTCTGGTCGTTTGTCAAGATGGAATCTCCTGCAGTAAATTCATCAAGATTTCTGGCACCGGTGGCATCAACACTACCTGCACCAGCTGCAGGTTCGAGGAAAGTGGACAGCAGATTCAGTCAATCTTGAGCGAGACACTCTTGTCTTGATTCAAGATCCCAATGTGCCACCTCTTCGTTGGTGACTTGGTCATGTGGTCAAAACCTTCCCTAATGCAGATGGAATAGTGCGAGTGGCTCAACTCTGTACCCCTCAAGGACTTCTGACGTGCCCAGTTGTTAAGCTATGCCCCTTACCCTGACTTACTTTGAAATCATAATTTCAAGCTGGACAGAATGTTCAGCGACCCAGTGTTAATACGGAAGTAGGCAGAGACTACATTATTGACTGTAGCAGATGTGTGGCGTACATGTGAGACAGTCATCTAGGTTAAGTTAAACTTTGAGCTCGTCCTTGGTGAATGGCAGTTATGACAACTCCAGATGGCGGACTTGGCCGCATTGGGCGTTTGGTTGTATTGGAAATCCTTTTGGTTGTGGTAATTAAAGTTCCGCCACGGAACACACGCAAATGCAAACAAAAAGAAAAAATTTTTATGTATTTAAACCACCACAAAATATTGTTGCAGTTTCATTCAGGAAAAATATTCTCTTTTCTACAATTTGTTGTGAAAAATCATTGTGCGTACTACACACAAGAGCCTGCTATACATGGGAATGTATGGTATTTCTAATTTTTCTGAAGTTTTTGTATTTTACTTTTGCTTATTTCCAGTAATAAGATTTGTGGGAATAGGCCACTACGTTACTCAACAGGATCAAAAGGAAACCAAAAACAAGTACTCGCAAGGTGGAATTTGTGGGGGAGAGGGAGGAGAGAGAAAGAGAGTAAAGGATGCAGGAGGGAGGGAGAAAGAGAGCAGAGGATGGAGAAGGGTGAGAGAAAGATAAGAGGAAAAGGTGAAAAAGAGAGGAAAAGGAGAAAAAGAGAGGAGGAGATGGTAAGAGTGGAGGGGATGGAAAGAGGAGGGGATGGAAAGAGGAGGGGAGGGAAAGAGGAGGGGAGGGAAAGAGGAGGGGAGGAGTGAAAGAGGAGAGGAGTTAAAGAGGGGAGGGAAGTGAAAGACAGAGAAGAGCGAGTGGAATTGAGGGGCGCTCGACAACGGGGTCATTAGCGCCCACAGGAAAAATAAGTAGACAGATTAAAAACCTCAGCAGGAGGAAAAAAAATGAAAGTTAGGTAAAAAAAAAGATTAAAAACCTCCACAGCAGGCAAAAGGACAGTCATAAAACAAACCAAACAGGAACAAATACTCCAGAGGAGCAGCAATACAAAAACACAAAACAAATCACAACACATTAAAAAGACCCATCGCACGTAAACATGGGAACACGCCACTCTCAGACGTACTCCCATCACACAGTATTCGCCATAGGTAGTCTGGAAGATAAAAAGTATGACGAGCCTGATCTTACCTGCTACACTACACCAAAATGTGCCGGACAGTCAAGGGAGTGCCAAAGGTATCACACTCAAGAAGGGGTTTGCCACGAAGCAGATAATTTGTGTGTCAGACAAGTATGCACAATGTGAAGTCGAGAAAGCAAAACATCTTTCTGCGGGTGAATGAAACATCAGGAAGAGTGCAAACAGGCAAGTCTGAGATGGTCCATAACTTCGTTAGTGGGAGGGAAGTCCACTCCTGCTGCCAAGCTTCACAGACAAGACCATGGATCGTATNTAATCTTTCATGTACGAATTGGCTGAAAAGCTAGTTCGTAACAGTATGCAACACATCACACAAGGTGGAAGGCCGCATGTCTCCTTAGCCGCTATATCCGCCGCTTCATTGCCAGGAATGTCCACATGCCCTGGAACCTACAAGAAGACAACGTTAACACCAATCCGCACAGCCCTCGCCAGCTTCTCCTGGATCATGGAAATAAATACGTGAGCTGTAGAACCAGATCGAATGGCTGTCAAGGCACTCATCGAATCCGATTTGGAACCATCAGTGTAAAAACACACAAAACCATACAACACAAAAGACACGAGATCAAAGAAAAAGGCAGTTGTAAACAACAGGAGTGGTGGTCATTTTAGGATATTCCGGTAGGTCGAGATGCACCTCAAACTGCATTGTCAGCCATGGCTGTTCATGGAAAGGCAAAGGCAGCACACACAGAGGTAAGTCTTACTGCTCCAGGATATGCGCAAAACAGAAAAAACCGGCAGAGGAAAATATGGCCTAGTGGAGTACAACCATTAATGAAGCGGAAGGAGAAAAGCATTGTGGTGAAGGTACAATAAGTCCGAATGAAACCTGCACCACATAGGAAAGAAGCAGTTGGTCACGCCTGTAATGCAGAGGAGGTTCACCAGCCACAGCACAAATGCTGACAACAGGGCTTATGTGAAAATCTCCATTCACAATACATATACCATCATGGTAAACACTCGCTAATGGTTTCAACACAGACGGCCTAGCAGAAGAATAAACTACACCGCCACAGTCAAGCTTGCTACGGACCAGGGCACAATACAATCGAAGGGTGATGGTCAGCACTCCAATCCTGACCAATCAATGCTTTCAAAAGATGCAGGTCCCTTACACAGGGAGATTCCAGGGACTGAGTATTACTCCTCTAAGAGAGTTTACAATCTAACAAGAGGCCTAAAAATTTGACAGTGTTGGAAACTGGCAAAATAGAACCATACACATGCATCTCAGGGAGATGGAAAGATGCCACATTTTCTACAGAAGTGGACCACCTGTGTCTTGGCTGTGGAAAAGTGGAAACTGTGGCTATCCGCCCAGTTGCCAAGGTGGTGGACCGCCAGCTGAATCTGACATTCTGCCATGCATAAGATGCAGCACGGCAGAAAATGGTAATGTCATACACATACAGCATACAATCCACAGGTGGCTGAACAGATGAGACAATGCCATTCACAGCTATGGCAAACAGAGTGACACTAAAAAGGCTTCCCTGTGGCATACTGTTCTCCTGAACAAAGTTCCAAAGGTGTGGAAAGATAAATTTCTGTATAAACGCACGACGACGTCCATGAAAACCCTAAGCAGACAGCTGTCACAAGATACCATATCATGTTGTCTCATACACCTTCTCCAGGTCAAAAAATTTAGCAAGGAGGTGTTGCCCAGGCAGAAAGGTGGTCTGTATAGCATCCTCCAAGCTAACCAAATGATCCACCACAGAATGATTTTGATGGAAATCACGCTGAAGAGGCGATAAAAGCTGCCCGGTCTCAAGGCAGTACATCAAACCTGCATTAACCATACGCTCCATGATCTTCCAGACACAGCTCGTGACGGAAAGAGGTCGATAGCTGGAAATATCTTCCTTGACCTTCCCAGTTTTAAAATTGATACAAGGGTTGACTCGCACCACTTCAAGAAAAAAACACCTGAAATCCAAATGTTCTTAAAGAGCCTCAGCTAGAACAGTTACTCATCGAGTAGGAGGTGTTGCAACAGCATAATGGATATTGTCGGGTCCAACTGATGTATGCTTCAAGTGCGATAATACTGCTCCAACTCAAGAAGGGCGAAAGGCTGGTTGTTTTCCTCACCTGAGACACTAAAGTTGGCGCCCACCGTCTCACATGACTCCTTAATGGCTCAAAATGAGGGAGTGTAATGTGCACTGCTCGAAATCACTGACTTAACAAATCTGCTGTTTGTCCTATCAGTAACAGTACTGTTACTGACTTGAAGGAAGGGAACCTGTGTGGTGATTGTCTGCACAGTTTCCGAATATAGTCCCAGATAAATTTAGTGGTGGCATATATCATCAACAATAAAATAAAGTGTCTCCAAGATTTCCATCGGATGTCATTGACACGTGTCCAAGCCCGACGGATTCGGAACAGCTCCCGGTAAGCAGGAGCACTTAAAAGCGTCTGAGTGCATGTCATATGGCATGGACAGCATCCCTGCATTCATCGCTCCACCAAGGAACACACCTACAACCACGAGGTGAAGACTGAGGGACGGCAGTCACCCCGGCTGACGATAGAGTTGAATAGCTCCACTACCATGTTCACGTAACGGGGAACTTCATCAGTGAAGTGGAGGGAACACAGGAAATGAGCCAAGTCAGTTTACTTAAGTGCCCATAGAGATGGCAAGGGTAAGGCAGCACACTACACCTGATCCAATATGATTGGGTAATGGTCACTTCCACAGAGATCTGGGTAAACAGACCAATCAAAGTAGATGACCAAAATGTTCTAACAGGGCAATATTACAACCATTGAAACAACTTGACTACGCAACCCTGGCCATCCCTGTGGTCCGAACCCCGTATCTGAATACAAGCATTGAAGTCGCCAACGATCGTAAATGGCAGTGGAAGCCAAGATGAAAGAGCCTCCAAGTTAGCTAAGCTTACACATTGCTGCGTTGAGGGGGGGGGGGCATTGATGCTACAAATAATGACAAACAGAGTAACACCCTGACAACCAATGTCTGCAGAGCAGTGTGAAGGGCAACAGTTTCATGATAAAATCCTTCACCACAAGACAAACACCGCCACAGGCACTGTCCAACATGTTATGCAGGCGGTAAAATGTGTGCCCTTGAAGGGATGCCATATCAGTGTGACCAAAGTAAGTTTCCTAAAGGCAAATGAATAGGGGTGAGGGACACTAGAAGCCATTTCAGTTCTTCAAGATGATTAAAATAACCTTGGCAGTTCCACTGTATGATGGACATGAGTTATGGAAAGAAAATGTGCAGAAAAAAAATTATTTCAATTTTCTCCCATGTCTGTTCATTACTGGCTTAAAGCCCCCTGAGACTTCGCTAGTGTTTTGCGAATCGACAACTGCCATCCTGGCGTCTAGCTCCATAAAAACAGGACAGCGAGTCGGCGAGTTAATGATGCAATCCTGCATATCAGGTTCACTCACAGGAAGGGATGTAAGGGATAGAGTATTTGGCTTGTCGATGAGATTTGCTAACAGAAGGTTGACAGTTTTTTTCCCCACTGGCCCACACTGTGTACTCGCATACTTCAGTCTGGATAGCCACATTGACTGTGAATACATGCATCCTTTACTGCTGGTCGAGCATTGGCAACAACACTGTAGAGAACAACAGACTTCAGGCCCTGGAGAACATGGAAATGTTTCCATGCCTCGACAAAGTAAACCTTGTCTGTGGCTTGAATTCAATTACAGCCTGCTCCTCCTGGTAGACAGAGTACTCATTTGACCAGACAGGATGTCCTTTGCTGCAGTTAACACACTTCAAAGGTTTGCTGCACTGAGGAGTATCTGGATGTGGTGGGTCAACACACTTCAGACAAGCTAGTGGATTTCAACATTTTGCAGATGAATGATGAAACTGTTGACAGTTGTAGCAATGTAGGAGCAGGAATAAACTGCTTAACATGCAAATTCAAGTACCCTCCTTTGATAATGGAAGGGAGATCACGCACACCAAAAATCATGATGAGAGTAGCTGTAGGAGACTTTACACCATCAGCAGTCTCCAGCATATGGCGAACATTAGTGAGATACTGAGTTTGCAGCTCATGTAAGATCTCTTTTCCGAGATGTAAATTAGGTCGGGACACTAGATGACATCTTTGTTTGAGTTGAGGGACATGTGGGACCTTACCTCAAAAGGGAACTTTGCAGTTGCCTCACTGAAAGTCTTCATCACCAAGAGTCACCGTGACTGGGCAGTATTCGACATCTCGACCAGAAGCTTGCGCCTTTCACTAATCATCTTAGCCATAGGACAACCAGCTGCTCCGTCAATTACATTTGTAATTCGAAAGGTGACACCTTTTCAAAAGTGTCCCTTTTTAAACTTCTTATAACAAAAAAAAATGAGGCGTAGGTAATTTAACAGCAGTAGACTGTAGCGCTACAGAATCACAATACGAATCACTACCTTAATCATCACGGTGCCATTTTAATTGCTAAGGGTGCCACCCTTTTTTTGGAGTGCTTTTGGAAGTCTTTGTGTAGGCCTCCCATACTAGGACTTTGCCCCAGCTTCCCATTCGGTGGAGGGGGGGGGAACACCTCACACAGGCTGTGCCATTAGGAGAGGGACCAAATCCCACAGATCAAATCAGTATGTACGAACAGCTACCCTTCACCGCTATTCACTGCAAATCACTGCCCCAATAACACACCAAAGTGTACACCAGTGCAAACCAGGGGCAAATCTTACATCCTGAGCAAGGCTAGTTTTATTCCCCAACCTGGAAAAACATCCCAAGACTCCCCATTGTACAGGACATCCTTGGTGCCATTTTAGGGGACTTGTGATTGATTACGCCAGCCTCCTCCGTACAGCAGTAAACATGTCTTCCTGGCAGGTCTAGGTGCATGGGCTAATCTGCCATGACAACCCCTCTGCCAAGAAGGCACCAATTGGTGCTAAGTGGGTGTACATGTACGTGGATATGGGCTCTGCACCTAGATTTGCCTTTTGATCCAGTGAGATGGAATCGCTGGACCATCACTAACAATGGCATCATGTAAGGTCACACAATTTGGAGGCAGCACTCATTTGTGAGGACAGAACCTCATTATAAAGAACATCACCCCTGCCTCAGACAATGCTGGAAAGAGAGAAGATGCGACTAGACCTGGTGAGATGGAAACAAAAGATGACAAAAGAGAAGACTAAGAAAGAAGCATTAGATGATGGTCCAAACAAATTTCAGAACCCAATCGCGTCCCAATTAGTTGCCTCTTACGACAAGCACGGGGTCGCTGTAGTGGTATTCTAAAACCTCGCCATCACACTAGCAGGGGAGAAAAATAACAAGAGGGG
>NQII01000010.1:1248913-1321590 GCA_002778355.1 Clitarchus hookeri
GATAGGGAAAGAGAAAAAGGGTGGATAGGGAAAGAGAAAAAGGGTGGATAGGGAAAGAGAAAAAGGGTGGATAGGGAAAGAGAAAAAGGGTGGATATGGAAAGAGAAAAAGGGGGGATATGGAAAGAGAAAAAGGGGGGATAGAGAAAGAGAAAAAGGGGTGAGAAAGAAAAANGGAAAGAGAAAAAGGGGGGATATGGAAAGAGAAAAAGGGGGGATAGAGAAAGAGAAAAAGGGGTGAGAAAGAAAAAAAGAAAAAGGAGGTGGGAAAGTGAAAAAGGGTTGGGAAAGAGAGAAAGGGGGTGGGAAAGAAAAAAGGGGATGGGGAAAGTGAAAAGGGGGACACAAATTCAGACTAACATTTTCCACGCTGATGCTTGGTTGTAAATTTTCACTGACTGGGCCAACTTTTACAGGCGGCAAGTGGTGGTACAGTGCAGTCTGTTGAGGAGTTGTTGGCAAACGGCAAACCTAGAGACCACGAGGCGAACTGAGGTGAGGTGAGAAATAAGAAATGTGGTGTAAGTGCTATCTTATGTATAAGCCAGGCATGTGCAAATTTGGTGATGTATTGCTGTGCCAGTTCTGCACTATTATTGGAAGGTGGTCGGCCATCACCACTCTGGATGTCTAACAGGAGTCAAAATTCTGGTTGTGAGATGCTGCATGTGCTGCAACTGGCTTGGCCTATACATTTCCTTTTACACTAGCTATGGTTTGCTTGATGTCAACTATGTGACAAATCATTCTTTAGCCAAGTGTGTTTGTAGTAAGTGTGTCAGTGTGTTGCAGTGATCATACTGTAGCTGGTTGATTAAATGTTCTGTCGCACAGTTGTAGCTGCCCTGGACATGATAAGTCTGGTTGGTGAGCCTGCTCTTTAAGGTGGGAGATTGGTGCATAGCCGAAGAGCTACAACATGGGCTATTTTAAGGCTGAGAAGCCATGGGGGTGATGATATTGACTGTGGCTTTGGGTGGCAATTTGGGGTGCACCAGTTTGTTTTGAAAGAGGAGGGGGAAGAGTTAATTTGAAGACCAATTCAGTTGAGAATGGTTCCAAGTATGTCCATGCCCTTGCAGCAAGGGACAATCAGAGGGATATCAGAGTTGCTGATCTTACTTCAAAGATCTGTAGTTGAAAAGGCATGCAGATTCTGTTAGTAAACCAGTTATCTATGGTAGCCTCCATCGAGGAAGGCTTTGGCTATTAGATCACACTGCTTTTTCAACTCTATTTGAGTGGAGCAAATGCGTTCAGCTCTGGTGGCAAGACTGTATGGCAGAGATTTCTTGGCATGGAATGGATGGTAGCTGTTGAAATTTAGGTACTGAAGGTGGTTGGTGGGTTTAATGTGAACAGATGTTTCAATGTTGCCATTGAGAAAGGCTAGAACCAGAAATATGACATGTGATTCAAAGTACGTTCAGGTGAATTAAAAAGCCTGATTTATGATTAAAACATTGGTGATTATCCACAAGTTGTAAAAACTGCACTAACTGCACCAGTGTCTGTTTATCAACCACTCTTGTTAGACCACTAAATACTGTCACTTCCTCAGCTTGAATTACAAGTTGCCTATCTGCTCATCAATTAATAAGTCAGTAGTAGCTAAACTTTCAGAATTAATCCACATTAGTTGTATCGCTGCATGGTGTGATTCGTAAGTTGTTTCCAGGATCAGGATTCCACCCCAGCATCTAAATACCTTATTGACAAAGAAAGTTACTCAAAAAAGCAAGGCCCCAGACCACTAGACACACACTGTCTGCTGACAGTGCTTCTGACTGCAACATTATGGATCTCCCCCCAAGAGTTCCTGAGAGACCTACTTATGGACTGGACCTGTTTGGTTATTATTTGAATAGGATTTATGAATCTGCTATGCACTTCAATTTTCATATGCAAAGTGTCTTTTGCCATCATCTCTGGTCTGCTAAAAGGCACGCACATTGGAGGAAAAATTATCCAGCTCCATGTGATCAGTAATATATGAAGTTTTATTGCACTCTGAAACATTTACTTCCAGAATTGCAGCTTTAATTTTGTCATTGTTCAATAAAATGAAACATGTCAGAACCAAAAATAGCTCACCACTTTCATTCTTGTTGAAACAGGACATTCAGATGCATCAACAATTTCCAGATTTATGGCAAAGTCTACAGATATTCATTTTTGAAGTTACCATTGTAACAGGTGTTGCTAAATTGCCACAGACTGTATGAAAACGCACAGTGTTGCACTTATTTTTATTATGTTATGGTGAGACTAGGCCACTAGGCTACTAATTCAATTGCAAAAAGTAGACAAAGCATAAGAACTCATTAGGCATTTATGGCAACTACAAATGTCTCGAAGACACTCATCCTAGCAAGGCTGCACAGAATTCTCACATGCTATTCAAATTTATTTTAGGATTATACAAATATCCATGGTACAGCACTCTTAAAAAAAACTAAACAAATCCATTTACATTAATTCTCATAGGATACCCTTCCAAATATCCTGAGGAATTAATAATTTAACAATTAAATATACAAAATTGTGCAAGATCAGCTTCTTTACTATAAAAATTTCAAAATGAAATGCACAAAAGTTGTCCTCGTGGCTGACTGAAATATGCGTGCATAAGTGAGCATTTTTAATATACAGTAATTAATTGCAGAGCAAAACCATGTGAGAAATAGTAGTAGCAGGCTGCTACTTGCAATGAAATAGACTGACCACAGAATGAAGCACAAAGTTGTCGAACACTTCAGTCAGCTCAGACATGCGGTACTCCTCCAGGCAGACAAAGCCTTCCAGTGTAGGAGCCTGCTTCCTTGCACAGTCCATACAATGGACCACATGCCTCTTCTCTTGCTCTCTAATAAATAGGATGTTGAACACTTCAATCTGTAAACATTCACTCTATATTACCTGCAATGTACCTACTTGCTGGTTAGTTGCACAATATAATTTAAAATAGAAATTTGTAAACAATGATGTTATATTAGCTGTAATGTAACCACTCCCCGGCTATTTCCACTATGTTTGTACATACATGTAAATAAATAAATATATTCATTTCTGACCACTTGGCTGAAGCAATTTAGTTATTTGTGAAATAGAAAGTGATTATCACCATTAAAAAATTATAAACTACTGGGCTTGTGCAAATATTGGGTATAATGAAATTATAACGAAAAACAACAACTTTCATTTTCGTATTATTAAGAAATCTTGTTGCTGAAAGTTTTAACAAAATAAAAATCCTCGATTTCGTTGAATAGGGTGTTATATGAATGTTCATTTAGTGCAGCAGCAAAGAAAATTTTTGTCTGTAAATCATAATCTTTTCATTATTTTATTACTAAAATGGAAATTTTAATTAAGGCAAGAAAGAAACTAAAATCTTTTGTTTTAGTTTCAAATTCATGAAAGTTCGTAAAGTATTTTTCATTTTAGTCTCGTGGAAAAAAAAGTTGCATTAGCAAAACCCTGCAAAGTACCAAAGCACAAAAGGTTTTTAAAAGTTTACGAATATGATATCAGCACAACTGGTTTTTCACATGTGAGAATCGTGCCGGACAATGCTGCTGGTCGGAGAGTTTTCTTGGGGATCTCTTGTTTTCCCCGCTCTTTCATTCCGGTGCTGCTCCATACTCACCTCAATCACCCTCATCAGCTCTCAAAATCTTGCTGTTAAGAGCCACCCAAATATATTCACTCACAACTTGTTCTGAAAAATGATACTCTTTCTAATCAAATCAAAATTTGTGTAATTATATCATCTAAGGAAAATGTATAGTTCCAAAATACAGGAAAGCACCAAATAATGAACTTCACGTTAACGAACATGTAACTTACATGAGCACACATAATTTAGTGCAGACAAAACTCTACATCATAGCCTTGAATTTCATCTCATTTAAACCAAGTTTTTAACACATTTATTATTCAAATAAAAATTTTCATGTTAACGAACGTCTCAGTCAAAATTATTTCATTTCCATCAAAGTCCAAAAACCTGTACCTATTTTCTGTTCTTTTTGATTGTGCTCAATAATGTCCTGCTGGTGCAATGGTATGCACAAACGTAACCTTCAAGTGTTTCTTTTCCATTATGACCATAGCGTAATAGTGAGTGATACATAGATAAATATGGAAAACTATTCTACCACCCGCGTATCGACCAATTGACAGCTTTCCATTGTGTTATATGCTGCGTAAATATGGTAGGCATATTTTTTCGGTGCAATTAAAATTGTGAACCTTTTTACTGCATAACTTTTAACTGAAACAAAGCAGGAAAAAAGGTATAACGTAGTACAGTTAACTTTTTCAAACATTTCCATAATGACCCAGTGATAAAAACATTCCTTGACAAATACCATACATGGCAGAACAAAATTTCTCTTTTTGGCTTTTTTTACTGTGCTGATTGGGATATTTTGTTGCATCGTTGGTATTTTATACTATGCGATAAACCAGAAAACTGCCAACCAGAAAAACAATTCCGGGCTATGTTTTTCAACCAAGTGCACATGTTATAAAGGTAATTTATTTTTAACCCGTGTGTGTGCGCGTAGAATTAAGTTATTACATTTAAGATTTCTGTAGCTATTTCTTGAAAGTGTTACTTGTCATGTCCGGTGAATGAAAAAAGAAAAGCAATAGATTTAACAAAAATTCTACAGGCAGTAGTAGATAAAGGTACAAAAAAATGATGCTGGGGAAAAAATTGGGATCGCAAAATCAATGCTGTCGACGTTACTTGTGCAACGGGTTACACTCGAAAATAAAGAACTTCCCTTGCCAGATAATCGCAAAAGAATTTTCACTGCACCAAATGATGGTCTGAAAAAAAAAACTGATTGGTTTATGCAGTCCGGTGCATTTAATATTCCTGCCCGGAATCATGCTTCAGGAGAAAGCTCGCGAATTAGCTCTTCAAATAGGACAAGATATTAAAGCATCTTGGGGCTGGCTTCAAAGATTTTTTAGTGTGCCAAGTGTTAGGTTACACAACAACAGGTGGTATAGGACCACGTGAATGTCCTGCAACGGGGGCTACACGCGAGCGTGTTTTTAGCCTTCCCCTGGCAAGGTAGAATAGATTTGGTGACAAAACCTCCAATAAGTAACTAAGCTTCACAACCATAAACATTATCTTCTATGGCTGTGTAATAAGCTATTGCAAGAGCAGCAAACACTTAACTGATAAATGCCCTTTACTTTTGTAAATATGATAGATCTAACAATATTCCCTTAAAAAAAATATGAAACTTTCCAAATTACCTACAAGTGGAGCTAAACTCNAATATGATAGATCTAACAATATTCCCTTAAAAAAAATATGAAACTTTCCAAATTACCTACAAGTGGAGCTAAACTCTCTCTTCCACACTCAAAAAGTGTGTTAATTTACAATTGCAAAAACATAAGAGCAGCCCCAGAGCTATAAATATTCTGTATTTACAATTATTAAACCTTCATAAAAAAGTCTTATNCAAAAACATAAGAGCAGCCCCAGAGCTATAAATATTCTGTATTTACAATTATTAAACCTTCATAAAAAAGTCTTATTATATAATAATTGCATCATAATATTTAAATGCTGAAAACAGTCAAACTTTTTTACTGTCTTAAAACTCCCGATTTTCCAGGATAATCACTGACTAAGGGTTAAAGGATAACGGATATTCAGAGTTACAGCAATGGGGAAAATAAAATACTGAAACAAAATGTTGCATTGATTTCTTTTATCATCAGGTATCTAACAAACTATTCACATAATAGTCATACCCCTAATTTTACACACAATTTTAGTATAAAATATATAATGATTATAATATTCTAAAGAGAATTTNTAATAGTCATACCCCTAATTTTACACACAATTTTAGTATAAAATATATAATGATTATAATATTCTAAAGAGAATTTTATGAAGCAAAATCAAAGAAATTACTACCAAAACAAACTTCTCATAAGAATACTTTGAGTAGACTAATGCAGGAAAGCCATAATCTTAAATTTTTATTATTTTAATGAAGTACACATTGCTTTTGTTACCCTAGCATGTAGTTTACAGGGTATACCAAATTTCCTTCAGGAAAGAACAAAAATCACACAATGGATAAGTACCTTAACTGGAAGACATTGTTATTACATGTAAAAATTATTAATTATAGCAATTATTAAATACAAATGTATATGTTCAACAATAAAGACTTGAATTCAGATCTTACCCAATCGAGACCACACGTTTTAGTAGGACATACTCTTGCATACAACACATCCACCATCTTGGATCTCACAGAGTTTCAAATGTTTACACTCCAAAAGTTTATGGACATGATTCATTGCAAAACCGAAAGTTAGGTATATCCTACCTTGCAGTCAAAATGCATGTTGTTAGTTACTGAACATATCACTTGGGTTGTGCAAATGCAACTTCACATCAAACAAAAACTAAAAATACGTTATGAACTATCAGTAAAATATGTTTACTTTACGTACTGTACACAGAGGTTGTGTTAACAAATAATATAGTTGCATAACAATTCCATTTTTCGACAGCCAGGGTGAGGCAACATGTCAAATGAAACTAACAAAATCCTGTTAGAGGCACAGATTTTCCTTAAATTGTTTTTGTTTATGGAAATGTCTAGTGATGGGGCGTGACTAGACAAGTTGGGTCATCCAAAGTGCTCTCCATTCCTTCCTTTTGTCTGTTGTTCGACAGACATCATTTTGCTTCATTCCTTTACACATCTGAGTGGGGATGAAGCACTTAGTTCTCTCCCCTTTGGCCATGTCAGGCATACTTGGCTGTAGCTGGTCAGAACAGACAACATAAACTAAATGGCTGTTGTTACACATGAGATATGGCCTAAATCCTCATTATTCTTTAAAAAAACAATCTGTACTCCATAGCCAGCTCTGAAAATGTTCTCAGTTTTTCCTCATGGTGCTCTAATCTCAACATTGCTTGCTGTAATGAATCACCCATGCTCTGTTTCTCTCATCTGAAATGAAGCCAAAGCATACATCTTCCATCGGTGGTGCGTATGTGTTGTGAAGAAGTGCTCTTTAATCATCCTTTCATCTGCCGACATCACGCTAGCTGATGGAACTCCCTCACTCTCCCAAAACCTTTGCAGTTGTACATCCAGATTGGTTTTAATCAAAGGTGACATTGGTAGATTAACAAGTGATTAACATCTGGCATTACAGCGAAACCTCTATTATTCGTTTTTCATGGGACCTACTGAAAAAAACTCAGCATGCGGGAAAACTCAACATGTGGACCACTCTCCTCAAAAAGTGAAACCTAACCACAAAAAAAATAAAAATTATTTTCATTCTTGGGTTGATTGCCTGTAATGAACAGTGGGCATATCTTAAACACTGGCTGAACAAACATATCTCAATCATTCAATATAAGTATTTTATTATAAAAAAAATAATATGACCTTAATTTCGAAAATCCGCCAAATGTTTACATAAAATTCACTAAATTTTTGTTAAATGTACAAAAAGTGGCAAAAATCAAACAAAATTTATTAAAAACAATGATTTAAAATAGAAATGTGCTAAAAAAATTTAAAATTTAAGTAAAGTAATAAAGAACGTAGTTAAATCATAATAATGCTGCATTTTATATTTTTTACTCTTCTTTGGAGGCAAATTTAACACAGTTTTTTGAGTTTGACATATAAAAAAGTGATTTTTTGAAATTATATTTTACTCCGCTAAAAATTCCACTGCACGCTAAATGTTTCTAAATTTCACCAAATTAAACAGAAAGTTTGCTAAGTTGACAACACTTGCCATCTTGTGTGACAGTTGATATCATTCAATCACTGCATTACACTTAAAATAAATTACTAGCGTAATTTTATCTTAACAGAATTAATCCGTGAAAACATACTGTTCCCCTTTAATGCTTGTAATTTACATGGTTATTTAACGTACTGACCTAAAAATTATTACGTTTCCTTTGTGGAACAAGAGTAAAGTTCAAATCCGTTCCGTCCATTATGAATGTTTGTTCTGGTCCGTACCACATCCATTAAAAATAAGTGTTTTATTTGCGCGAATTTTAGTTTTCTGACTTGAAACAAAGAAATGACTGCAATTATTATGTTTTACCTGTTTCTCGACGTGAGTAATTTAAAGCAAATAGTGATTGAATTATCAAAAATAAATTACACGGTTGTTAACAATTGCAACGTTTCACAACTAGTTGTGTACACTAGTATTTGAGGTTAGGGAGTGTGTGTTTACCTGCTCTTAGCGCTACTGAATTTTGGTAGTACCAGTTTTAAGATAGTTTTATCACAGATAAACAATAGTTCAGAATATATTTTGGTTTTCGGACAGAATATCTGATCGATGGATGCAGGTAAATTAACGATTTAAGGGCGTAGCAAGCTGTTTTTTTTAACATTGTTTATAAAGGGTATTTGTTGGGGCCATCCAAAAAAATCGACTGATACGGGAAATCGACATAAACAGGAACGCAAAGAGGTTTCACTGTACCTACAATATCCAGCCAAAAATGATTGAAAGACATTTGGCTCACCTGATGTTTTAGCTCTAATCATTACTTTGCTAACAATGTCCGCTGACAGGAGCACGTCAACCTACTCAGGCATATGAAATGATGGATCTGCCAAATAAGTCCTTTAGATGTTTTACTGAACTTGCTGCAACTTTTGAACATTGCATAGGATGAGTTATTTAATTTGAAATGGTCGCTTGTGTCAAAATGAACTTGCTCTGAATTCACAGGTTAAACAAAACAATGTACAACTCCTCTTGAGACTTGGTGTGTTCTGACTTCCTTGTGTGATACCCCACATATTGCATTAGTGCCCTGCTGGTCACAAGCTTAAGTATATTTTTTTTGTTACCCCTTTTGCATTTCATTTGTCTGCCATGTTGTTGTAGTCCGTTGTTTTTTCATGTGCGGTGTATGTGGTTATCCAGTCAGTTTGCACCCTGGACCCAGTATCCAATTAAAAAAATTATGCGAGGGTGATAACTGAACCAGCCGTGTTTCACAATGAAACATTTGGTTACTCTGGGACAAGTTTTTTAGTGTTGTTTAGCATGAGTCATTGCACAGTGTTGATAGAGACTAAAAACCACAAACAAATATGTAAAAATTTACACATTGTCATAAATAGCCCAAAGGTACCAAGCAAAACTGATAAGAGTCACTTACCACCATGATTGAACTCTCATTAACTACGGGAAGAGTAGGGCTGCCAACATGAGTTGACAGCTAAGGGTAGAACCAGATTAGCAGACTAGCAAGAGTAGCAAACTGCTGGCTTGATGGTGCCACTGTCATCCGCAGCGCAGGAAGTTTAAATTCAGCCAAAGTCCCACAATTACACTTGTGCAAAAATGTACACTATTTACACTGNGTAGTAGACTTTGCCAGAGTAGCAAACTGCTGGCTTGATGGTGCCACTGTCATCCGCAGCGCAGGAAGTTTAAATTCAGCCAAAGTCCCACAATTACACTTGTGCAAAAATGTACACTATTTACACTGTTCAAAATGCAGTGTAATTAAAACTGATAAAATTACCACAGTTAGCCTCAGGGTAGAGAGAGTAGTAAATAGATTTAAAAGGGAGTTAAAATTAGCCCGAGAAGCTAAAACCAATACAGCCAAGATATTTTTTTTTAATGCAACATGTGATCTAGCTACCGTGAAAGCTGGATTTGACAAGGATCATCTGCAGTTCCAACTATTATCAGAAAGTAACAGTGTTTGAGCTAGTATGTATTTTGAGATTATGGCAGTGCACAATGTATTATCAAAGGCATCGGTACAGGACACCGGCATGTTGGCTAGTAGTCAAGGACACATAAGTAGAATGGTTTTACCACTGAAAAAGTTCTCAACCTTTTCAGGCCATCCTAAAGACTGTGAGACTTAAACTTGACAAATATTGAAAATATATAAAAGGACAGGAATTCAAGTACTCGCAGTGTAGTACTTGTCGACATTTTTCACGAGGTTGTGCGATTGTGATGTTTTGCTGGCTAAGCCAACTTCATCAGGCAGCGAGTTGTAGGACACTGCAGTATGGTGGAAGGGCACTGTTAGTTGCAANCTTCATCAGGCAGCGAGTTGTAGGACACTGCAGTATGGTGGAAGGGCACTGTTAGTTGCAAACCTAGAGGCCGGGTGGCAAACTAGGATGGGTGGTAAAATTAAAAATTGCCGGTATAGCTGATGAGTGTCGCTAGGAGCTGTGATTATCTTATGTTGAGGCTCGGCGGCTGCCTGGATTTTGTTANCCGGTATAGCTGATGAGTGTCGCTAGGAGCTGTGATTATCTTATGTTGAGGCTCGGCGGCTGCCTGGATTTTGTTATAAATTGGTGGGCTAATTCCCAGCATCCGAGTTCTGAGCTATTGCTAAGGTTGTAGGGCTCACACAACTCTGGTACTATAGAAGGAATCAAAATCTTTGTTGTGTGACGCTGCATATGCTACAACTGGTTTGTTGTGTAGGTTGTGGATGTGACCAGCTATGGCTTTTTTAGTGCCTCCTTTGTGGCCATTCATTCTCTGCCTTAGTGTGTTGGTGGTGATGCAGACATATTCTGCATTACAGTGTTAGAAATGCAGCTGGTAAATCAGATTTTCTGTTGCACAGTTGTAATTGCCTTGAATGGGGTATGTACAACTAGTGAGTGTGCTATTAAGATAAGTTGAAGGTTGGTGGATAGCACAGGATATACAGCATGAGTGATTGCAGGGGTGACAGTTTGGTTGGCATTTGTGGTGGGCTGCAGCTTTGGACAAACCAGTTTGTTGCAGAAGTTAGGTGGCCTTTAAAAGACCAATCTGGGCAGTTTGGAGAACAGGTCTTGTGTTTGTGGTGAAAAAGCCAGACTTTTGTATCCAGAGTGGAGAATTATTCCGAGTTAACTTAGGTCTTCATGATATGGGGCCATCAGGGGTATATCAGAGTTTTTTTACCTTAGTTTGTGTTCCGGTATTTGAGATGGCTTGANTCATGATATGGGGCCATCAGGGGTATATCAGAGTTTTTTTACCTTAGTTTGTGTTCCGGTATTTGAGATGGCTTGATGAATGTTTGTGGACGAGGTGCCTGGGGTAGCCCCTGTTGAGGAATGCTATGGCTATTTGTTCACATTGTCTGTTGAGATAACTGTTGGTGTAGCAGATACGTTTGGCTCTTGTGGTGAGGCTGTATGGTAAGGATTTTTTGGCATGGTGTGGGTGGTAGCTGTCGAAATGTAAGTANGTTTGGCTCTTGTGGTGAGGCTGTATGGTAAGGATTTTTTGGCATGGTGTGGGTGGTAGCTGTCGAAATGTAAGTACTGGAAGTTGTTGGTGGGTGTGGTATGTTCAGCAGTTTGAATTGTGTCATTGTGGAGAGCAAGTTCAACATCCAGGAATATGACATATGTTTTGGAGTGTGACCAGTTGAACTTGAGTGAACTGTGTGCGTTTAAATTGTTCTGAAAGTGAATTAGGCGGTCTTCAGTGAAAGTCCGTATCATGAAAATGTGGTCGATGAAACTCATCCAGCAGTGTGGTTGGGTTTTGTTGGTGACTGAGGAAGTTTTCTTTTAACCTGCCCATAAATGCTTGTTTTACCTCAAGTGGACATTGGAAAGCAAACCGGCATCTCTTATCTGGTCATTAACCTTCGCCGACACAAATAAAGAGCCTGCATGTAAAGCCTTGGTGAGGTGTTACAAGAGACCTATAATGACCTAACATACTGATGCTATTTTGCTGACCTCCGATATGTGTGAACGCTCGAGAGACACAGTCTCTTACCAAATTCCCGAGCCGTGTGAAACACCAACTAAAATACTCATTTTGTCAGAAATTGCTTATGTTTAAAGCGCTAGGGTGGCGATCCCATCATCCCCAAGGCCAAGTCTCTGTTACAGTAGTTATGGCTTACAAAAATTTATTGGGATTCCTTACTTCTAATAGCTATTATTGAGAAATGGATGGCATTGAGAACAGTTTCCATTGATCTCCATTGTTCAAGTACATCACCCATTTGCGCTTTGTTGGCAGCACATGAGTAACACTAATTTTATGATAGTTCAGAAGTGATATAATGCAGCTGTTGTGTACCTTCGTGCAGTTGAGCAAAATGGACATGTGAACATGAGCCTAGTCTTCTCCAAATGTAAGGTGCCCCCAATGTAACTCAGTCTATTCTTTGCCTTGAACTGTGTGCAGCAGTTGTCCTTACAAAAGCTCTGTACACACCATGCTGGACGGAATCATGACACTGAGCTCTGTACGAGCCTAGTCTGACACACGTGTTGTGCTCAGTTGGATTGTTTGTTCTTCTCATAAGTGGAAAACCTTGCGACTAATTGGGTCAGCCAAATTCAACAAGCTACACCTATTGAGTGATGGCACCATGTTGTATTTGCGAATAATCCATCTCATCGTGCATCTCTAAGACTGATGCCTTCCCAGCTACTCAACTACCCCTTGTACAGTCCCAGGTGGTTGGTGCTGCCTCGGACAGAATGGCCAAGTAGTCAAATGAGTACTAGCATATCTGATTTTGAATGTGTCCATAATGAAGGAAAAAATGTGGTGCTAATGGTCGATCTCAAACATGACAGTTTTAACTTTCTGTTGGAAATATTTGGAGCTTTTAGAAAACTTCTGCATACCACTGCTTATGCTCACAGGTTCATACATAACTTTCATTATCCGTTACACAAGACTTAACCTTTACAACCATACAATGGTTACCACTAGGGATGTAACGATTCCACTTTTTTTCCATTCTCAATCTCGATACCGATACCACTCTCGATTCCAAAAATCACAATTCTTTTAGTTACAAACAATTACTTTACAGAACTAAATACTGTATAGGAGGGTGTAAAATTGAATTATTTAAACTAGGCCAACATTAGTAGTAGGCCTATTACTAACAAATAATATAACGAACAGTGGGAGCATATGCATACGAAATTCCAAAAAATTCAAAAGAGGCATGAGATAATATTGAAAACTTACATATATATNAGTGGGAGCATATGCATACGAAATTCCAAAAAATTCAAAAGAGGCATGAGATAATATTGAAAACTTACATATATATATTGAAAACTTACACATATATATATATATCTATATATATTTATAAACATATGTTTCGTCCACACAGTTTATTCAAAAATATTTCCAAAACTCACTTGACATGATAAATGTTCACCAACACATCAAATTATTAAAAAGTTTGCAAGAATAGCATTTTTAGTAGAAAAATGTGTGCGACACAAATTTACTCAAATTAACTTTCAGTGGAAGTTTTAACGCTGTGAACACACATGCTTTGAATCACATAGTGCAACTGCAATAACAGCCAAGTATCATCGGGCAAGTTATGAATGCAACATACCGAGAATCTGTATGCTAACAAAGCTAATTCCTCTATTGATACAAAATTAAAAGTAGCTAAGTAAATTAATTATATTTTTTCACACAGCCAATTTGCTATATTTGGTGTTTGTCAATGTCTCAACGACGAGTGAGCACAAAACACAATTAAAAACTAACACATTCTATACAAAAAACAAAGACAATTTGCTGGTGTGTTACAAATCGTTTTAACCAAACCCATATTAAAAAAACACCATGTAAGATCTCAGTAATATAGTTAAACATTTGGAGTCGAATTAAACATGTGGCGTGTACAAGCTTATTTTTACGTGAATGTTTAGGTGATGCATATATCGAAACTCGAGTCCCATATCAGCCAGCAATCGATACTTGCAACTTATAGATGTCGCTCGCATATAAGACAAATTCAGTGCGCACGGTTTACCGTAACTATGACGTACTATATTTTTTGTAGCTTATAAAACGATTGTTGAAATCGTGAATAATCGAAAAAATCAAAACTTTCTCGACAATATTTGATTCATCAAATAATAATCGCGTAAGTAAAGAGTCAATACCAAGCTTCTCGCACGAAACCCGACTTGTATTTTAGTTTTAACAACACATACAGACGTGAACATAAATTTGTTCCAAAAATATATGGAAAAAATTTCCCACGCGACTAGAAAATCGCTATGAAATCCCGAAATTTTTCCCAAAGTTTGGGATTCCGCACACCCCTAGTTTTTAGAATGTAACGAAACTTGCTAAAAATAAAACTACCAAATCGCGACTGAACTGAAGTCACTAAATTTTAATAGACTAAATGGTAAATTTGAACACTGCCAGTACAGTTTTATTTTCAGATTATTTCCGCATCTCATATTTCAACACACAAAATAATTTTCCAAGAGCGATTCATTTACTGGCATAAACAAAGTAATTTAAAACGGTTTTTTGGAATTGATAGGTTATGTATTTGTAGTAATTGGTTTTTGTGGCTTTGATTCTTGGACTTCTGATACTCGATTATACAATTCTTCAAGAATCGAGGGTATCGAGGAATCGTGTAATCGAGTGCGACATCCCTAGTTACCACAGACTGCAGACCCGGATAAAGAAAATATAGCTACAGGCATTTACAATAGAGACTGCTGCCTAACAAGCTCAGCAGCCTATCAAGTCATCCTTGAGAAGACTTTCACCATTTCTGGATTCTGCGGGAGTAATCAGGGTTGGCAGTCGCCAACATAATTCAAATGTGTCTAACCATGAACACACTGCTGTTTTGTCTTGCTGTCATCACTTCACAGACCTGCTGGTTACACATGAACAACTTGAATCAACATACAGGTGTCCAGACACTGCAAGGTATTCTGATGGCAAAGTTCTGGGTGACAAACATGAAGTCAAACATTGTGCATCATCATGCTACAAGTGTTGTTGAGCAAAGTCCATGATTTTAACCTCGTTTATGGGAGACCTTCCAGCTGCCAGTCCAGCAAATGACACTATTTGCCTCTACCAGAGTGGATTATGGTAGTCCATTTCTCATTTTGATGTCTCAAACTCGAGGAGCATGCTGTCTCTGCCTACTTTTGTCTTTTCGTGTGTTTTGCAAGCAAAGCTATTCACTTGGAACTGGCCTCCGACCTCTCTACAGTAAAATGTCTAGCAGCAGACAGAGACCTGAAAAAGTAGATGTTATTTTTGTCAAAAATAGCTGTTATTTTCTTGCTACAAAAATGCAGGTTTCTGCACGAGAATTGTTCCAATTTGTCATGTGCTCTTTATAAAGACATACATAATTTGAGAAAATTCATTTTTTTTTCATAAAACCTGAAATTGGCAGTGCTATTCCTTCTGAAAAGCGGTGCTTTTTAACAATTATTTCCTTGCAAAAAATACCTAACTTTCAGAGAAATATACAGCCACGTTTTCAGGACAAAACGGCTAGTTACCTTTATTAACAGACAACATTGAAAACAATTTCACATTTTCTTACTTAAGATTTTGTATTCTGTCAGACACCTTGAACAACGGTCACAGTGCACTGGCAAGGGCATATTGTTTTATGAAGAGACTAATGTAAACAATTGATACACATTTATAAAATCACTAAAAGTGCCTTGTACAAACAGAAAGAAATTAGAGAAATTTACCTTTATATTATTGAACTATAACTTTCAACGAAAGATTATTTCGTTAAGCCCGCTTACAAACCTTTGGTTTGTTCAAAATGCGTATTCTTTAACTGCACATATTTACAGAGAATGTGTATGATAAAAATACAGTTTAGCTGGAAGAATAAAAGATAAAAATACATGATAATTCTATTGACAAATATATTCTGCATAAGGAAATGCATATAATCACATTTTTGACCACCGCGCTGCTTTGTAAATAATAAATAATTGTTGGATAAAACATGACGATGCTACGAATGTAAACAAACTCAACGAGCTAGTTGGTGCGAATTCCATAGATAACGTGGTGTGTGGTAGATGTGAACACTACAATGGCGGGGTTTCTTAGTGAGCAAAAAAACTTTTGCAGGACCATGCACTAGAATGTTCACTCAAAGTGACGCATCATCACTTGCGCTCAGGTTATTTATGGCCATAAACACACATTATGGAAAGTAAAACATGTTTTCGTTTATGGTGATAAATCAAAGAAAACTACTGACCAACTTTGCATGCATTCATATTTCAATATGCAAAAACACAAAAATATGTTGTAAGAAGCAACTATGGAAAATAAAACCATTCATTCGCAAAATTCTTAAAAATCATAATTTTTCTATTTTTTTAATGTAAAAATTTGCCTTCANAATATGTTGTAAGAAGCAACTATGGAAAATAAAACCATTCATTCGCAAAATTCTTAAAAATCATAATTTTTCTATTCTTTTAATGTAAAAATTTGCCTTAATAGCGTTTGCTAAATTTTCATCTAAACTTGAGCGCTAATTTATATTCAGATTTGCTGACAAATATTCTCTAGTCGCATGCATTCTATGGTCGTCAAGTCCTTGTAATAATTACCGCTACCATAAGATGGCGGACGTTTGGTAAACAGTACGACAACTACTCCTAACCTCAATCACAAAACTTGATATAAATATTCATTGCGTGTGTCTGTGCATTTTTTTTTGCCATATTTAGTTAGCAAAGCAACAAAACAGATCATTTTGTAACACTCATTCCGTTAATATTGGTTTAGTTGCAAGTAAAGGTTGATGTTAATTTTCAAAATAATTTTTATTTCAATTAAAACTGGAAAAATTGCTTTATACCAACTAAAATGCTAAAATTTGCGTTATTTTTAATTTTATAGCAAATGCTATTTTTTCAGGTCTCTAATCATTGGTGCTTGCAGCCAGCTAGCTGAGCTGTACGGCTTCCTGTCGTCACCACATCAGGAAAGTATCATCAAGGACATATTCTCTTTGGAAGACACCTGGCATTGCAACCCACCCAGTGCTCCAAACTTCGGCAGTCTCTGGGAGGCAAGCATAAAGTTTGTCAAGATGCACTTAATTCGAGTGGTTGATGAGCAATGTCTGACATACAAAAATCTTAATACAGTCCTTAATACAAACCTCATCCTCTGTGCTCTCTTGGTGCTGATCCCAATTAACTCACTGCTTCGACACTTTGGCATTCTCTCACCCTGGAGCCATTTACTGCTGTTCCAGAACCAGGTTTAACTGTCCTACTTATAAACCACTGTCAATGCTTGCAACTGGTTGAGCACATCCACCAGGATCTGTGGAAATGCTGGTACGAGGAGTACCTCCATACTCTCCAGCAGCAACACAAATAGAGCAAGTCTCAACCTAACTTCAACTTGATACTTTGAAGCTTGTGGATGATGACCGGCTGTCTCCTCTTCAGTGGGGTAGGCAGTCGTGGAAGTGCACAAAGATCATGACAGCATTGTCAGTCACTACCGTGCGCACTGCTCAAAGGCTGCTGAAAAGACCCACAAAGCTATGCATACTTCCTAGCGAGTGTAAAATGTAGTATTTTAGGTGGGAAGAATGGTGTGTTCCAACTTCCTTGTTTGAATTCCCACCTATTGCATTTTGCCCTGGTGGTCACAAGCTCAATTAGTTTTGTTAGTATGCCATGTTGTTATTGTTGGTTGTTTTACTCGTGTGCAGTGTGTGTGGTTATCCAGTTGATTTTGCAAATTGGACCCAGCACCCTATTAAGAAACTCTGTTAGAGTGACAGCTGAACAAACCCTGTATTTTTCACAATGAAACAAGTCTGGCACAGAAGACTTGCCAACACCAGCAATTTCGACATACGGTAGCACTTTAAGCCTAATCAATGGACATAATTCTCCATCAGAAATCAAGTTTGCAATGCACCATCCATAAAAGCTCTCACATCCTGGAACTACCCACTGTGACCTTTTATATGAACAAGTGCAGTTGACAATAAAACACTGGTTTGTTGACTGTCTCGCTAGGCAAGTGCAATGCTTGAACTTTATTAACAGAAGCATCTTGAAATGAGGCCATCTTCTGGATACTGATCAGAATGTTTTTTACATGGGAAAAATGAGGCAGTGAGTGTTACTTTAAGACACTGCTTGCAAGAGGATTTTGACCAACATCTCTGGGTGCTATGTTGGGGTTTCAGGCAATTAAAACACACAAAATGGTCTTTATTAATTCTGTCATTAACTAGTTTTGACAGAAACTGATCACATTCATGCAGACCATGATTTTCCTTGCATAATGTACAACTTGCAACACCTTCAACTGCAATTAGTGTCGTACACCGACTACTTGTTGACCGTCCACTAGGTTTCACACAAAAAAAAAGGGAGGGGTATTGTAGGTTCAATATACAAAGCCATTAGCCATGAATGCACCCTGACAGCTAACAAGTTGTACATTTTCACTTGCATCAGCATGCTGCTCAAGAATTTTAGATGATTCACATGTAGGGAAATCTTGTTCTATTGAAATTTCAAAGGTTTGGCATAGCGGCAAACCAAGTTTTTCAAGCAAAATGTTCAATAAAAAAAAGCTCCAATCAGAAACAAGAAAGTTATAAATCCTTAGGGCATTAAAATTTTCCTGTATTGTACTGAAAGTGTGACAATGATTCTGTGGAGTTGCCATCACAGATGGTAAATTAATAAATTTCTGTAGTGGTGCAGTAACCCTCAATTTTTTGTATTTTTTTCTCCAATGACAACCAATGAGGTAATTGAGCTTCTGCATGTTACTGAGAGAAGTGTCTTGATTCACAATGGGTTTAAAAGCTCCCGAAAAAGTAGGCAGCGGCAGTGGTTTTAAAAATGCATTAACATGTGTCTCTCGGGAAACTAATTTAGATACTCTGACCGTGTATCTATTATGTGCTATCCAAAGTTGTTACGAAAACTCCCTTCAACTCCTGAACTCTTTGTATTTCAGATTTTTGTGGGACTGCACACAAAGAAAAATGGTTAGCTAAGAAGTCATCCTTTTTCTCTTCTGCGACTTCCTGAAGTGCTATTGCAAACTCTTATAACTTCTTAAAGTCACTGTTGACTTTGCTTGGAATAGCGCTAATTGTTAGTTTGTCCACCAAGTTACCTAAATTACGTAGGTCTGTTGTTGATGCTGCCATGGCAACCACTGCACATGCACACACTGTTTACATTAACACCATGCCATAACTCCGCTTTCAAAAGGATGTAATTACACATCCAGTTGCTAACATCTCAATCCAGCCCAAAGGACCAAAAAAATGTTCAACAATTATGTATTGGAGTCACATTTTACCTGAATGAGACATGTTTTAGCAGCGAACACTCAGCTATACAACACATCCACCATCTTGAATCACACAGAGTTTCAACTGTTTACATTCCCAATGCTCATAGTGACTTGATTCAGTGCAAACACATGAAAGCTAGGCCTAACCTATCACACAATAAAAATGCATGAAGTTGGTTACTAATCAATGTGTGAATTTTTTTGTAATATAATTATACACCTTTAGTAGGGAAATTTTTATGATGTATCCACTGTAGTACTCTGTGATTAAAAGACACCACCGAGTCCAGCAAATTCCTTTAATTTGAACTTCTAGTACAGGAAATAAAGTTTGACAGCAGTGAAAACAGCAAAAGAAACCTACATCCTACATAGTAAGCGAAAAGAGATTAGTAGTGCAGTTTCTTCACAAACCAGAAGAATAAAGGCATATTCCTTTCATTAACTTCTAAGAGGAAGTATTTCAAACAAAAGGGCAAACTTGGTAATAGTCATTTAAATTTATAAACTTTCAATAATTTAAAATTTGGAATTATTTTCCTTAGTTTTATAACAAAACCAGTTTTATGATTATTAAGATAAAAATCTTTATCATATTCTCAAAATTTACACAAATTTAATATTTTCATTTACTAACCTCACATTGTCCACAATAATGTGATGCCTCATTCTTTCCTCGACCATGAAAGCGGACTTCAACACCTTTTGATTTAACAAACTCTAAGATGAGGCAACACTGACGAAGTGTGTGCAGTAAACAACTCCTTTGAAACAAGTAAAACATATCATTTCAGCAATAAAAATACATATGCTACATAACTAACTATAAAAATCACAGAAACATTATGTTTATNGACCATGAAAGCGGACTTCAACACCTTTTGATTTAACAAACTCTAAGATGAGGCAACACTGACGAAGTGTGTGCAGCAAACAACTCCTTTGAAACAAGTAAAACATATCATTTCAGCAATAAAAATACATATGCTACATAACTAACTATAAAAATCACAGAAACATTATGTTTATTTATTTATTTATTACAGTAAACATAGCTTACACACATTTCCCAATATTTTCTGAGATGAAGGTAATATACATTCTCTTTATGTGGTAAAAACAATGTGTTTACTTATAATGCTAGTCACATGTAATTTGCAAATGAAGGATCAACAGAAAAAAACCCAGTAAGAATGAAACAAGGAATATCAAGTAAAAACATTTGTATAGCAAGTGTGTACTTCTTAGAAATTGTCAGGTCTACATCAGTTTCAGAGCTGTACAAAAATTCACAGAATAAAAGAACAATATCAAAGAAATAAAAGCATATTTTCTCACACCCAATTTTCAAACTTTGAACATAAATTTCTTTAACCTTACTACAGTGGAACCCTATTTTAAAATCCCCTATTATAACATTTTCCTGCTTATTAAGCTGCCTTTTCTAGGTCCACAAACATGTTTTTAAGTACAAAATTACCCTCTTATAAAGTTTTCCCTTATATAATGCTGACATTTCTTGAGGCCCTTGAGAAATGTTATAACAGGGTTCTACAGTATTGTTCATTGCAGCTGATTCCAGCATGTCAAATCTACTACTATATGCTGTTTCCTAACAGTTTGGTTTCAAAAAGATAAAAAAAAAAATAGCTACCAAAGTTACTGAAATATTTATGGCACATATTAGTACTATGCCACAGCAGAGTCCTAATTTATTTTGTTTGCATACACCCATTTTTGATTCACGCACATTAAAGAAATTGTTAAAACAAATCCTGCTTGTCACAAAAGTTCATAAAGTACGTTCATTAAAATACTAAACTGTTTCTGATCATAAATATGTCATCATTTAGTGGATNCACATTAAAGAAATTGTTAAAACAAATCCTGCTTGTCACAAAAGTTCATAAAGTACGTTCATTAAAATACTAAACTCTACGTAGGACACAACTGTTTCTACTCATAAATATGTCATCATTTAGTGGGTCTTAGAAAAACCAGCTGACCATTATTGCTGTATGCCTAAAAAATGGATGCAACATAAATTTTTTTGCACACAAGTNTCTTAGAAAAACCAGCTGACCATTATTGCTGTATGCCTAAAAAATGGATGCAACATAAATTTTTTTGCACACAAGTGAGTTATTAACCCAGCCACTCCCCACAAGGTTACAAGATTCACTTCAACCTGGAACAATAACACCAACTGCCAAAATATTAGCACCAAGGTCACCAACCAACAGCACCATGTAGCACAGGAAAATAAAAATATTACAAAAAGCCAAATCTACATTTTCACTACCCACACTCAATCAAGCATATTATTCACCTTTCAATACAACACTTTTGAAAGCTGAATTTGACTGTTGGAGACCCTTACTGGCTTTCGGTCAAGCAAGTGCCAAAGGAGATAGGGATAGAATTACATAATTATTAATTCTATTTGACAACACTGAGGTACTTACGAGCACTTGTAACTGGGAAAGTGTGAATGTGAAGTGAGCTTCTGATAGAATGGGTTTGAAATGGATTGATATGCAGAAGATAAATAACATTGGGATAGCAATGGAGAAGACCTCAATACAGCAGACATTACTACATTTATATTGATAGAGAAAAAAGAAAAGAAAAAGTTTGCACACAAACTTTTCAAAATATGAGCCCTTGAAGAGAATGAACAAAATTGTTTGGCTGCAAGGCAAGTGTTGCATTAACAATGCAAATTGCAAACCAAATGACGAAAATAGCACAAAACTGCAATTTTTAGCAACGATAAAATTGAAAAACACGCAACACTAGCTATCTGCTTACCTAACAATGCTACGATGCCATCTTGGCTGTTGTTTGGTTGAGAAACAGGCTGACCTACCTTGGCAGCCAGAAGTTCATTGCTATATACAGGTTTTCCAACAATTAATTAAAAAATATACCTACTCATGTTCACAGCAAACTATGTACACTATATACAATCTCAATATCCTGCCCACCTTGAAATTAAGATTTCAATTGTCAGTATGTAGAGGGCATGGTAGCTACTCATGCAACACCATCACTTCCTGGGTGGAGCTCGGCAACCCGTCCGAGGAGCTACTACAGAGGGGGGATGCAGTCATCCTTAATCAAAACAAGATGGTTGGGGCTAAGCGGGGATCCTTTGTGCTGCCACGTGGATCACTGCTGGAGTGCGGAGGTAGTCGCGATGCCACTGGCACCACTGCACTAAGATCTGGCTCTGGCAGGGTGACGAGGGGCTCAAGCGTTAGGAAATGACATGGAGTTAGACCACAGAAATCGTTAGCATCGGAACTGAAAAGGCCCAAAGGCATAAAGCTAAAAAAAAAAAAAGCTTCTGCCTGGACCACCACTGTGTGCAGTTCTTCAAATGTAAAGATTTGCTCACAAATTACTACTCATATGACCTTTAAATGACTTCACNCACCACTGTGTGCAGTTCTTCAAATGTAAAGATTTGCTCACAAATTACTACTCATATGACCTTTAAATGACTTCATACCAGCTTCCCAAGTCCCCCAAAGTGCGGCACAGCTGGGGGATTGAAATGCCAGTTGATGCCCAGATGAGATGACCAATCAACGACTGATTTCTGGTGAGAATGTGACATAAGGAGTAGTTGTAGGTCAACCAGGCGGTTGTGGGCACCATCAAAGTTTATACCACAGTCACTACACACAAACAACCTGCTTCTGTGTGCGATGAAACATTGTATGCTGCCAGGAAAGCATCCGTGGATAAATCAGATGTTAGCTTCACATGCACTGCCTTGGTGGCACAACAAACAAAAATACATATGTAAGCCTTTCGCACAGAAGCCTTACAGGTTCTACTGGGTTTGATAGAGAAGGGCCCTGCATAATCAACCCCTGTCCTTTAGAAGGGTTTCACCTGCTACACACTCATGGCTGGCAAGTTCCCCATAACTCGGGTACACGAGGATGGTCTCACCTTCCAACACTGCAAGCAATGACGTAAAAGCCACTAATAGCAGGTCTGTCTAACAGGATCCAAAATTGTTCCCAGAGTACCTTGCAGAGTATGAAGGTAAGGGTGGTGATTAGTCTCGTGATAAAGGCAAATTATTTAATTGGTCAGTGGGTGCTTTTGATCAAAAGGTAGGTCGGAGTTATGGAGTCTCCCGCCTACCCTAAGCAGAACAGCCTCGTCAATGAAGGAGAAACGTTTCCGAATTTTTCGGAGAAGAGTACCGACCTTTTCTCAAAGCAGCAACCTCTTCCTGGAAGGCAATAGCCTGCACACGCAACAACAGAACCTGCAAAGCATTCTCCAACTCCTGAGGACTCGGATACCCAATCACAGATGGTGACAAAAATTATGGACAAACTTTAGTACAAAAGATGTGACTCAAATTAACTTGGCCAGGCTGTTAAAGCATGCAATCAGCATCTCAGCATCATCCAATGGTACAAAAGTACCCAAATACTTCACTTTGTGTTAGAGAACACTAGAGTCCACAATCTTGCTGGTAAGTTTTACAGGCCACTAATCAGAAGGTTCCCACAACCATGTCGAACATGTCCACCATAAAGGATGATTTATCAGCCGAGCAGGTAAGAGACCACGAGATGCGCAGTCAGCTGGGTTGCACTCAGAGGGTACGTGCCTCCAACACGATGATCTGGTTAGCTACTATATTTCCCTCCCCCATTTGTGACAAATGTCTTCAGCTGATGAGGTGACAAGTCAATACATGACAAAAACAACTGAGTCTGTCCACAAATGGATGGTTGAGAAGGTAAAGGCAGTGGCATACATTTCCAAAATACTATGGAGCAATCGAGCTAACAGGGCACCCCAGAGCTCTAGACGAGCGAGCCATCGACTGAGTCTTGACTTGCGCAACCTTTGATTTACCAGCCAACAGATAAGTGACAATGCTATCATAACGGTTGGTAATACACAAATAAATTACAGCAGCATATCCAATCTCCGAACTGTCACAGAAGCCATGCAGTCCGTAAGTTGAGCCAACCGGACCAGTGATCTTTCTAGGAACAGTAATAGATGAGAAAATATTGAGTTCACTGTTGAACACTGTTGACCAATCTGGTGGCTCGTCATCCCAGTCAAGATTTTTTAACCAAAGAAGTTTAATCATGTGTTTTGAAAACATTGAAATAGGAGATAGCCACCCAAGAGGATAGAAGATTCTTGCTACATATGACAAGATATTCCCCTTTGTGACCCTTTTGGAATTTGTTTGAATCTTGTAGGAAAAGACATTAGCACTGTAGTCCCCAAACTTTCACAACAGGACTTTCCTGGTCCAAGGGATGTGCCCCTGGGATTTCAACATCGCCTGNCACTGTAGTCCCCAAACTTTCACAACAGGACTTTCCTGGTCCAAGGGATGTGCCCCTGGGATTTCAACATCGCCTGTGAGCGGCCAGTCAAGGAGAGCTCGATAAGTGCTCACAAACTTTTCCAGTTTAAACTCCCCTGCAGCAAGTAGTGCNTGAGCGGCCAGTCAAGGAGAGCTCGATAAGTGCTCACAAACTTTTCCAGTTTAAACTCCCCTGCAGCAAGTAGTGCAATCAATTCCTGTTTCAGGGCTAAGGCCGACTTGACAGAAGAAGACCCTGTGACCACATCATTAACATACATATCGGTCTGAAGGATACTAGCAGCTACAGGAAATCTTTCCATTTTTTATTCTTAATTAATTGCTGCTAGGTTCGAATAGCTAGGTATGGGGACGAAGAAACCCCATAATGTCACTGACTACGGCCGGTAGTCCTCCACTGGACTACAATCATTAAAGCATCAAACAATGCGCTGCCAATTCTGATGGTTAGGACATACAACAATCTGGGGATACATGTGTGTGATATANTAAAGCATCAAACAATGCGCTGCCAATTCTGATGGTTAGGACATACAACAATCTGGGGATACATGTGTGTGATATCAGCTGTAAAACAACTTCATACATTCTAACCTTCAGAAATAACTCAACAATAACCAGTTAGCCATGTGTCATTCAACGATACACCAGTTGAACTTAGGACGAGGTTTCAAATACGACATGTAATTTGGTGGTTTAGTTTTCTGGTTAAATCACACAGTGGTGTGAAATGTNTAAAGCATCAAACAATGCGCTGCCAATTCTGATGGTTAGGACATACAACAATCTGGGGATACATGTGTGTGATATAAGCTGTAAAACAACTTCATACATTCTAACCTTCAGAAATAACTCAACAATAACCAGTTAGCCATGTGTCATTCAACGATACACCAGTTGAACTCTAGGACGAGGTTTCAAATACGACATGTAATTTGGTGGTTTAGTTTTCTGGTTAAATCACACAGTGGTGTGAAATGTAGTAGGCTGATGAGGACGACAATTGGGATTCTGGAACTTTTCCAGAATACCCGAGTGCTATGTAATCATGCACAAACTCATTTTACATCTGTTTCAATGGTGGGTCTCCATTAAGATGCTTTTTCAAACGAAGCAACCGGTTCAGTGCTTGTGGTCTTGATGGCCCCAACTCAGGCTCCAGGAAACCTAAGGGCAACAAGACAACATATTTGCCAGCCTCATTACTGCTATGAGTTTCCACAAACAAGTCCTCACATTTAAGCTCATCAGCAGATCTATGTTTTATTGGAGGAAACTCCTTACCTCCAGTTAAGACTAGAGGGAATACGTCTGCCCCGATGAGTAACTTTACAGGCCCAGGAGTGTCAAAGGATGGATCGGCTAATTTCAGGTGTGCAACAGGAGGCGCACTGCACTTCCTTGGGCAATTTGACACTAGGCAAACTATTGGTTATGCTGGGAAACACAAACATGTCCACGGAAAACTGCAAATCAGCAGCATCACAAGGTGTAATCACAACAGGTGTGAACGATTTGGCAAGCTTTGATTTGAGTGTTCGACAACCCATGAATTGGAAGGTGGGTCCAATGCCAGGCCAAACAAAGTCTCTAGATGCAAACCTCCGTGNCATTGACTCGAGTGTTCGACAACCCATGAATTGGAAGGTGGGTCCAATGCCAGGCCAAACAAAGTCTCTAGATGCAAACCTCCGTGATGAAGCTCATGTGGCTGTCTGTGTCCAAGAGCACTCGAGCTACCTGTGGTGTTCCAAAGGCATCAAGAATATGAACAAAGGCAGTGGACAATACAGCAGGTGCCAAAGCACAAACATCAGGCATAACAGCAGACAGTACTACAGAAGACTGGGGTTCAGAACTCTGAGCGGATGCAGCCTCTGACTAGAAATGTTCTCTACAACATTTTGTACGAAATATAACACGATACGGAGGCACGCCCCTAACTATAGACAAGATGAAGAAGATGGACAATTAGTGGAACAGTGCGAGGGGAGAAGGCAATTAAAATGATGTTTAACATACGAAAATCGTTCCTTTGGATTTTGAAGAAAATCACTCTTTTGCATTTTGCTTACAAAAACTCTGGACATTTGTACAACTTGTGATCTCGGTACATATACAGCATCCACCTTGAACAGAGTTAGCCAGGCATTTTGAAAATGCTTGGTTACAGGGCTGTCTCCAATTATACACAGCCTGTATGGGTTTCGACTTGACAGTCTGTGTATTAGATCTTTTGACGGTACTTGAACTAACAGCCTCTTGGGCTCGACAGTGTCTTTCAAGAAAAGCAAACAAGTCCTTTAGAGTTAGCAATTCAGTACCCAGCGTCATCTCCCATTGTGTTCAAAGAGTAGTGTCTAACCGTTTGCATACAATAGATAACAATATTAAATCCCACTTGTCAACCGGCACATCAAGGGTCTTAAACACAGACAAATTTTAATTCGGAATGCACAATAGATGACGCAACAAGGTTGGCGAATCAACTGAATCCGAAGGCGCCTGCAACAAGGACTCAACATGCACACTGACAAGCAGCCTTTTTTTTCATAACTGTCAACCAGTAATTTCCATGCAACGTCGAAATTGGCATCTGACACAGGCAGCAACTGAATTATACCATGGTGTTCGCAGTGCAGTGCAGTTTTCAAATAAGCCAATTTTTCTACTGGGGACAAGTCTTCATAATTTTTAAAAAGTGTGGCAAACAGGTTGGAGGAATTTGGCCATTGCCAGGGGTCACCCTCAAAGGTAGGTAGATTTGTTTTAGGTAAGACGACCTGCCAACTCATCATTTTTGGAGGAGCACAAGCCTGTATACTTCCCTTTGACACATCAATCATGGCATCCACAGTAGCCATTACTAGGTAGTACTTCTCAAAATCTGTGACTCATCCAGTTTGACACTTATGACTCATTTGCGGTCTCAACAGCAGCTAATTCTACCATAATGTAATCAGCATCAAAATTTTTGTGAACCTTTGGTAGGTCACGACTGGTTGCAAGAAACAAATTACGTTTCGACATGTCATTTAGTACTACCTCCACAAAATCGTGGGCACACTTATGACGATCCTTGGCCAGGCAAAGACGCAGAAGCGCCAATTGCAATTCTGCCAATTTGAGAGAAAACAATGTCTGAACACAAAGGAAAATAGACAAAGGGCAGGCAAAAACAGAAACACAACCTTCCCATCTCACTACAACAAAGGCAACATGCGTTCCATGAGAAAAATACTAACCTGTACACAGCACACAATACCAGACAATTCCAAACAAAAAATAACGTGAGTAAAATGCTAACCATGTGCACTCGCGTGATGCTACAAAGCGTAGCCCAGTATTATAAACAAAGAAAAGCCAGGCCAAGTGCAACAAACTACTAAACAATGGGGAACAAAGATGAGCAAAAAATTATTGTTTCACTGTCTGCTGATGTAGGTTAGGTCTTGAACCTTGGAAAACACTAATTCCAGTTAACATTGCGTTACACAGTTCACGAGTCCACGCACTTGATCAGCACGATTACCGTACGTGTGAATCAGCCAAAGACCGACTAAAAATAATGCCGGCATGAATTAGGGCGCAGAGGACCAAAAATGTTGCGCCAACAACTCAAATTGCGAACAAAATTGTGAACAAAACTACGAAAATAGCACAAGATTGCACTTTTTATAAATGATGCAAGCGAAAAACACACCACACGAGCGATCTGCTTACCTAACAAGGCTACGACGCCATCTTGACTGTTGTTTCCTGGTTGAGAAACAGGCTGGTCAACATAGGAAGCCAGAAGTTCCCTGCTATATGCAGGGTTGCCAACAATTCATTAAAAAAATAGGCCTAGCTCATGTCAACAGCACACTATATACATTCCAAACGGAAAGTAAGGTAATTACCAACTACCCTACGAATCCAATGAAAATTCTCGATGTATATAACTAATGGCATANCACCAACTACCCTACGAATCCAATGAAAGGGGGACATTTGTAACAAACTTGTTTGTTCTGTACTCTGCATATGAGTGCGCTCACTCCCCCTTCCTGCCNTACCAACTACCCTACGAATCCAATGAAAATTCTCGATGTATATAACTAATGGCATAAAATGAAAGGGGGACATTTGTAACAAACTTGTTTGTTCTGTACTCTGCATATGAGTGCGCTCACTCCCCCTTCCTGCCGGTGTGCACACACACACTCTCTCTCTTCCCCCCTACCCATCAATTTGTGAAGCTGTTAGTACTTTCTCTTAAATTTCCCCCTGCCAATATACCAATACAATTGCACATTCAAGACACCCAGAGACTGTAGGGTATTTGAATTTGGCTTTACTTCCTGTTAAATTGGAACATTAATATTTTTTGTACGAAACATAACAAATATTAGCGGCTGTTAGCAGATATACCTCGTGCACAATGTATAAATGTGAGCTTTATACACAATATAACCTTGCTACCTACCTGCCAATTTCTGGAGCTTTCAATCAGTAAGATTGTAAATAGTATGTAAACAGTTCATGGCAATTAATGTGTAGTACATAGAAATTCCTTTAATGCATTAATTTTTAAAAAATAAATATTCCAAACAAAAAATATTCAATGCAACTTCTTCAGAGAATATTGCTAAGTTAAAATTTTTTTTAAAAATTTAATAATTAATAATTTTATTGTAATTGTAAATTTTGATGTAAAATTTTAGAAAAAAAAAATACAAATTTACAAGATTTCTTAACGTGCCAGTATTCCTCAAGAAATGTCACATAGAATACTTTTTGTTTGAAACAGTTATTTTTATAATTGATGAACCAAGGAGTTTCTTTAATGTTGATTCCCCATTTAAACTCCATGGCTGCAGACTTTACAGTTTAACAACCTTTTCTAAGTTTCTACTACAATAAGAGGAGACTATCTGCATCAATTTTATAGAAAACCTCCATAAATTTTTTTTAGAAAAAACTGATGAATTTAAGTTTATTAACCAGAAAACTTAGAAACATGTAAACATGTTGACAGTGGAACCTTTATTATTTATTTTGTGGTCCTATTTTTGATTTATCTGCATTTCAAGACTGCACGCATTTAAATTTTTTGTCCGTCCCCTGAGAAACTATAAATTTATACATTTAGTCTGTTATACCAACACAAAATCTTGCTAATACTTGACAAATATTTGACACATACTTAAGTNAAATTTATACATTTAGTCTGTTATACCAACACAAAATCTTGCTAATACTTGACAAATATTTGACACATACTTAAGTGTCTACTTGTCAAAGTTTTCAACTGTTGTTAGGCTTGCTTAGTTATGTATTTGGCATATTTCCTAAAAAATTTGCAGTGTTACAATTTTATATTACTATTACATTTCTGGTCAAACAGTTCACAAATTGTAACATATTGACAAAATGCACATGCTTTTTATTACACTTTGTACTGAAGTAAGGTTACTTCTAGCACTGACTGAATGAAGCAGCATGGAAAATTGTAAATGCGGAGACTACAAAAATCAGTCCAATTTGAGCTGCGTCCACCAAATCTTAAGACCTGCATGTTTACCATAAAATTTATAAAATAATCATAAAAGATGGCAGGTACGTCACTTTTGTGACCTCTTATGACCAATTTTCAAGGAACCACGAAAAATTTGAGTTAAAAGTTAAAAATTTTAGGGAAATCAGCAGAAAAAAAATTTTATTGCACTTGTTTAAGTTGCTGCACATTGCATTTTTCATGGTGAGTGCTGTATTACAAACAGGGCATATCTAAAAATAGATACCACCGTAGCCAATGCCCACCCCCTTCCTTCAGATGGCCAAATATTACCACACAGTGCAACTGCCAACTACTGTTATGTCGCGCTTGTCTTGCCATTGTGATCTCACTTGCTCGTGGATAAGCTAACTTCTGTCTAGATGTTTGAAAGCCTGGTATGTCTAGTTCAAACCAAGCCCATGTGAGTCTAGTGAAAAGTTTCTGAGCTTATAATAAAGATTACATTTGGGTTTTGAAGATAATCTGTATTCATATCTGCAGTTCTTAAGAATAATTTTAACAGTAACTGATATACCTTTTAAAAAGTACAAGATGCACAAGTACTCGCAGGTCCATACTCGTGGATAGATACACACGAACAAAAGTCTGACAAACTCATTTTTTTATGCGGATGCGCAGTCACACATTTTGCTGGCTATGCCAGCTTCACCAGGCAGCGTGTGGTGGCACATTGCAGTCTGGTTAGTGGTGGTTGACAAACAGTGAACCTAGCAGCCAGGAAGCAAACTAGGGTAAGGCAGAAAATTTGAAATGTGGCAGAGGGGTTATCTTATGTTTATGCCAGGTGTCTGTCTGAATTTGGTCAGCCAGTTTCCAGCAATGCAGTTCTGCACTATTATTAGAAGGAGGTAGCACCCTCACCACTCAGGTTGTGTAACAGGAGTCAAAGTTCTGGTTGTGAGATGCTGCATGTGATGCAACTGGCTTCTACAAATTTTCATTTTCCACAGCTTTGGCTTGTTTCGTGTCCGCTCTATGGCCATTCATTCTCCAAATGTGTTGGTGGCAAGGCCAATGTACTATGCATTGTGGTGAATGTATTGTAGCTGGTACAAAATATTTTCAGTTGCACAGTTGTAGCTGCCCTGGATAGGGTACATTTGATTAGTGAGCCTGCTGGTGAAGGTGGAAGATTGGTGTATAGCACGATAGCTACAACATGGGCTATTTCAAGGAGGAAACCCCCTGGGGGTGGCAATTTGAGGTGAACCACCCCTCCACCACATTTCAGATTTTCAGCCTGACCTTAGTTTGCTTCTTGACCATTAAGTTCACTGTTTTTCAACCACCACTCACAAGACTGCAGTGTGTGTGGCACTCACCACCTAATGAAGCTAGCCTAGCCAGTGAAATATCATACGAACGCGCATACACGTGGAAAATGTGTTCGTCTGACTNCCAGCAATGCAGTTCTGCACTATTATTAGAAGGAGGTAGCACCCTCACCACTCAGGTTGTGTAACAGGAGTCAAAATTCTGGTTGTGAGATGCTGCATGTGATGCAACTGGCTTCTACAAATTTTCATTTTCCACAGCTTTGGCTTGTTTCGTGTCCGCTCTATGGCCATTCATTCTCCAAATGTGTTGGTGGCAAGAACAATGTACTATGCATTGTGGTGAACGTATTGTAGCTGGTACAAAATATTTTCAGTTGCACAGTTGTAGCTGCCCTGGATAGGGTACATTTGATTGGTGAGCCTGCTGGTGAAGGTGGAAGATTGGTGTATAGCACGATAGCTACAACATGGGCTATTTCAAGGAGGAAACCCCCTGGGGGTGGCAATTTGAGGTGAACCACCCCTCCACCACATTTCAGATTTTCAGCCTGACCTTAATTTGCTTCTTGACCATTAAGTTCACTGTTTTTCAACCACCACTCACAAGACTGCAGTGTGTGTGGCACTCGCCACCTAATGAAGCTAGCCTAGCCAGTGAAATATCATACGAACGCGCATACACGTGGAAAATGTGTTCGTCTGACTNCCACCTAATGAAGCTAGCCTAGCCAGTGAAATATCATACGAACGCGCATACACGTGGAAAATGTGTTCGTCTGACTCTTTTGTTTGCGTGTGTCTATCCATGATTACCACCCTGTGAGTATTGTGCATTCTCTATACTTTTTATAATGTAATCAGTAGCTTAGCTGCCTATTCTAGCCACATAACTTTTAAATTGTTTTGTGAATTAATGCCATTTTCTTGTAATTCGTGGCTCATTTTGGTGACAAAGGAGAGTTGTGTATGCCCTTACATGATAATTTATTTCAATAGACATAACATTCATGAATAAACTAACATTTTAACAACAAATAATCTGATTTTCCAGCAAAATGCAACTGAAAATCGGCATCACCCTTGGCNGAATAAACTAACATTTTAACAACAAATAATCTGATTTTCCAGCAAAATGCAACTGAAAATCGGCATCACCCTTGGCGAAATGCTCCACTCGATGTTAGTTGCCATTTTTGATGACGAGAAGATGCTCAATATGACCTTCCAGGGTATTATTTTTTTAGAAGACTTCTTTCTCCCTATTAATTTAATATATACTTATTTAAAAAATTGTCATTTTTGCATCAAGACACAATTAAACATGGACTTCATGCAAAATATTGCAAATTTTGATGTAAAGGGGTTTGGGGGTGAATCAAATTCAGTCCAAAGTTNGAATAAACTAACATTTTAACAACAAATAATCTGATTTTCCAGCAAAATGCAACTGAAAATCGGCATCACCCTTGGTGAAATGCTCCACTCGATGTTAGTTGCCATTTTTGATGACGAGAAGATGCTCAATATGACCTTCCAGGGTATTATTTTTTTAGAAGACTTCTTTCTCCCTATTAATTTAATATATACTTATTAAAAAAATTGTCATTTTTGCATCAAGACACAATTGAACATGGACTTCATGCAAAATATTGCAAATTTTGATGTAAAGGGGTTTGGGGGTGAATCAAATTCAGTCCAAAGTTNAACATGGACTTCATGCAAAATATTGCAAATTTTGATGTAAAGGGGTTTGGGGGTGAATCAAATTCAGTCCAAAGTTTCCCAAAACATATATTAAAACCATCCCTCACTAAAAACATTTCTGAACACTGTGAGGGGTCGTTATCAGCAAGATTGTACTGTATTAACATATTTTAAGAAGCTAACTGCAAAACCATTGCAGCACATTACCTTTCAGGATGCAGTCTTATGAGTAGTAGAAATATTCCTATACACTACCTGCAAATATACTTATTGTATCTTTTACCTACACAAGATAAAGATTATGACTAAAGTTTTATCTTAATATGATGTACACATCAACCTCTTTTCAATAGCACTTTGCACAAAATAAACTTACTTAACTAGCTCAAAAAGTTTTTTATCTGAAACTTTAATATTTCGTGCCAGGTTCCAGGACAGATGTACCATTGGTACAATACTCTTGAAACTCTGCAATTTGTTCCATTCATATCGCTCTATGGCCAGCTGGTATTGACGGCTTGTCAGTGGTCCCACATTCCAGGCAATGTTGTTGCACCAACCAACTGCCTGCACCCAGTGAACACATCCTGCAACAGTCACATTTATTCATTTAATTATTTGCCAGTTATATTCAACTTTTCCTTAACCTATCTTGTAGACAAATGGCAAATTGTGTGTGCCAATTTACTACAGACTATAAGAAATTTCTATTAAAAAAAACATGTGAATATAAGGAATATTGTAGAGATTGAGATCCAAATGTTATAAACATCTAAAATGTATATGTAAGCACACATTTACAATTAATTGACAAAACCTTGAGGAAAATGTGTTTTTTACTTTTAGTGAATGACCCCCAATTAAGTGTTACTTCAAAACCAACAGCAATTTATTTTAGAGGGTCATTGAAAGTAGGTGTGAAATCTGTGAAAGGTGCACACAAAGATAGCTGGGACGTGGATCCTAAAGCACAAGGAATTCCGCATAATGCTCACAGAAATCAAATTTGTAATTAATTCCAGTCTGTTCTCTGTACTGTCGCCAAGTTATTTTCTGGTGTTCAGATCCTCACAAGCTGTTTCCAATGAGGATTTTACAGTGGTGCCACATTTAGCCATCTGTCAAGGTGGAATTTCCTATAGAAAGAAAATGCACTAAAATTTCTGGTATGTGTGGCATTAGGACAAACTGCACGAGTTAAAAGTTAGAGGTAAGCAGACAACAGATTGTTGTGCCATGTTGACCACACAATATGGTTTTTTAATATGCATTATCCCTATTTTCCTGTGTTAAGTTTTCTAGTTTATTAGTATAGTGTTTGTAGAGCTTGCCAATCCACTCTCCTGCTCTCTTCTACATAACAAAATACCTCTCTAACATGACCACACTATTTTATTCCAGAATACATTTGTACAAAAATATAAATTATGAAATATCAGAAAGCAATTTACTATATCTCTAAGTAACTTCAGTTTGTTTAAAACAAGGAAACATCATTACTGATATTTTTTGGAACTTTATTTTATCAATTGACACATGAAGCTTATTTAACATAGATATAAACACTAGTTCGCCTCATCTTTACGTATCATCACGCGTTATCCCAGACGGGGTATGAACCCCAAAAGGACTTGCTATNACACTAGTTCGCCTCATCTTTACGTATCATCACGCGTTATCCCAGACGGGGTATGAACCCCAAAAGGACTTGCTACGAGAACCTACCATTACACCCCTAGATGCGAGGGCATCCACAGACATGTTAGCCAAGATTGTTTTGCCCTCATGTCAGACGTCACGCCAACCCCCTCACTGGTGAGAGGTTAGCCAAGCAGCCCAGTTAAGCGCCTAAGCTCGCGCAACATAGGCAATCCAACATTACAGAAACGTCTAGTTCCACCACAGGCCAAGGGATCAGGCTCGCGAGCGCAGCTCCACCCACGGGAGGAGTAGCTCACCCCCGCGGCTCAGACGAGCCCACGGGCAGGTGAATGTATGTCCGTGCACCGCCAATAAACTAGAGTTCATCTCCAGCAGCTTGCTCCACCACCGTGTGCTGATGCTCTCTGTTAACTCCGTCTTTGCGACCTACCAGAGGCTCTTAAAGACATGTACCAGCAACCCCCGAAGTCTTCAACCCCCCTCAAAATGCACTAACCTTCTGGTAGTACCACCCGAAGTCCCTTCTAGACAACAGCATTGAGATAGAGACAGTTAGTATCATAGCTACCCAGCCGCATCTGATCTTGTTCAGTTTAGCCCCAGGTCCACTTCACCTGGTTAACATAGTTTACTTCCATTCAGTTCCTGGTTAGTTAGGAGATAGTAAAGGCCACTGTGTTTATTCCTCTCGGAATAAATACATTTTCTAGAAAACCTCAGAGTACTGATTCTAGGGTAACTATGTTTCTATCCCCCGTAGACGTCTGTCTGCCCACCAGGGGAAAGCAGGAGATCGCGTCTTTTACAATCCACTGCCGAACCTAGAGTAGGTCAGCGGGTTCCCTTAACAGGGGGCGCACATACGTCGCAAACACACCCATGCTAGACTGTCACCGGAGCAGCTACTGCCTTCGAATTCAACGGGAGCTGTAATCCAGCCCCAACTGCATTTTACAGCATTACCCTACAGGAACGAGCTCAAGCCGCCCGCGAATTAGAGAGGCCTTACCTCCCAGCGCCCTCCCCTCATTCAGGCCCTCAATCAAGACCAATGGCCGACCGCACCCAGTCGTCACTGACTTCCATCAAGGAAGCTACGTGCTGCTAGGGATCGTGAATCCCTGGTTCCAGAGAAGCCGGACCAGCAGCCCTCAGAGGACACCCTTCAGCACAGCCAGCCACAGCGGCACTACCGCCCAAGGACTGGGAACCAGCTCCGGCTGACAGCAGCCAAACCAGCAGCAGAGCAAAGAGCTACCCTGGGCCACATCCAATACCCGTGGCAGTGTGACGGATCAGTACGCAGGACAACTAAGCCCTTGACTGACTTTGTGCCATGCCGTCAAGCCACACACCCTATCTTATACACCGGCCCGGGCCTGGCCAGCTGTCAAATTGCCAGTGTGTCTGACAGACACACCAAAACCTTGCCAAACAGTGACTTCGTCAGTCACCCGACGTCACGTGTAACAATGACAAATTTAATATATTCTTTTAAGGATATAATATTTGCCAGAATAAAACAAAATTTTANCCAGCAGCAGAGCAAAGAGCTACCCTGGGCCACATCCAATACCCGTGGCAGTGTGACGGATCAGTACGCAGGACAACTAAGCCCTTGACTGACTTTGTGCCATGCCGTCAAGCCACACACCCTATCTTATACACCGGCCCGGGCCTGGCCAGCAGTCAAATTGCCAGTGTGTCTGACAGACACACCAAAACCTTGCCAAACAGTGACTTCGTCAGTCACCCAACGTCACGTGTAACAATGACAAATTTAATATATTCTTTTAAGGATATAATATTTGCCAGAATAAAACAAAATTTTANACGTCACGTGTAACAATGACAAATTTAATATATTCTTTTAAGGATATAATATTTGCCAGAATAAAACAAAATTTTACAACTATTAAAACAGTTAATTATGAAAGAAAATGCAGCATTTTCAAATTACTAAAATTTTCATAAAGCAGTGTGTAACCTTAGTGCAACTTGAGGCACAAAGTTTGTGTTGCCCTGTTTGATACTAGTGAATATATATGTAGCTGGTATCTATGTATTATTCATTGCAATCATGCATGTTAATGTTTGGGCAAGTATTGGAATGTGCTCAATAAACCTTTTTGGGTCCATTATAAAGGTGTATGCTGTAAGCTACTAATTTTAACAGTTTGGCAAAAAAACACCACTGTTTATGGCGTAGTTTCGCTTTTTGGATCCTCTTCAAGTGTGTGTAGTTTTTGATGTCAGTTGCGCTGTAGTGTTCATTTAGCTTAACCTAACTTTAAAATCCTTTTGGACTCTCTAACTAGGCAGTCTGCAAGTATGGACACTACCCTGGTGTTCCTACACTGTAATGTGCCTGCCTTTATAGCAGAGAACTTTTTACCAGCTCAGCCTTGGAATTTCGTGCCCAGCCCACCAAAAAATTTGAATTAAAAAAAAAAACAAAAAAAAAAAACTATATGATTTAATACATTACTAAAAATTATTGTTGCAAGATTGTATGAACTTTAAATTTATGTATATTTTCATTGGACACCTAAATTTATAATTGATAGCATTTTTTGTTGAACCTACATCAAAAATATTATCTATAGCCTGTTTCGTTGCTTGTTTGCACGTGGGGTACATAAAGGCAATATACAAAATTATAACAAATAAGGCCTACACGTGAAGAAGTGCTCTTGAAAAACCTGAAATATTTTGTACTGTTCTGTAGCTCATCTAAGAACTAAATTAATTTTTTTTTTCACCCCACAAAAAATCTGCTCACATTCTGCGTTACTGTGTGGAACCAAGATAATTGCCAACATGACTTTGGATAGCCTTAAAAATGCTGACAAATCTTTGATATGACATACTCCCCACTTACCCAAACTATATAAAGTATTTCTTCCTTGGAAATACAGCATACAACTCTTCCATTTGCAATGTTGTGAATTGTTTGCACCTGTCGACAAATACTACACTGTGAGTATTAAATTCCTATCCTTTATATATTTGTAGTCTTAGCTAACATGTGTTCTACACAATAAAACAAAGGCAAATGCCTGCCAAAATAATTACACCAATGTAATACCAATTTATCCATGGTAATACACTCTCGGGAAGTCGCAAACCACCTCAAAATTATTTTGCTTTTTTAATGTTACTGTCACGCCAAATGNTGGTAATACACTCTCGGGAAGTCGCAAACCACCTCAAAATTATTTTGCTTTTTTAATGTTACTGTCACGCCAAATTAACTTCTTGAATAAAATTGTTTAGTAACCACAAGAACACATGCCACTTGATAGCTAATATGAAGTCACTAAAAAATAAGTATCATTCCATAGAAGCATGCAAAGAACTGTACTCAATGGTTCAAATTATGGTATTTTGAATGATAATAAAGTACACCATACCAAAAATTACTGCCATTACTTGGATAGTGAAAAATGTCACTACTGGTCATAGATATAGTCCAGAAAAAATTTTGCAGCCATTTTCATTACGCGACTGAACGCATTGCTACTTACGACAGTGGCAAAAATTAAAGGAAAATCAAAAAATTCGCGCTGCTTCCATAAAATCTTAAGACGTGCAACTTTCAGTAAAACTTACGGGATCACCCTAAATGTTGTCAGGTCTGTAATTATGTTAATTATTCCAGACAGTTTAAATTATTACACCTTTTGCTAAAATATATACTGTAAGACTGACTTTTCAGTAAGCTAGATGCAAAAACTGGACACCGTCACAAATTAATATCTTTTGCCCATAATTACATACTGCCTTTCAGCTTGCAGCCAATCTCTCAAAGAGAACACACCAACAAACTTAACTGCTAAACCAAATTATTTCCTATTTTAATATCTCATGTACGTTAATACAGTGGAAACTCAATCCATCGAGCAGGGATAGATCAAAAGTTCGTGTCCACAGAACATTTTCTGTGGTCCCAACAAAATTCCTATGTAAAAAATGCATAACAATTGTGTTGCAGCCAGACATTTTTCCATTACCGAAGCAAATGTTTGTGAGGATGATTCTACTGGGGGATCTGATTCAAGTGATGAATAATTGACACAGCAAAGTTTTTTTTAATATTGCATTCTTCTCTATTTCTTGTACTAAAGGTTTGATGACTAATAAGCTTTTACCTATTTTACTTATATTAAAAATGATTTTAATGAGATATTTGACTTTGGAGTTTTTTTACCATCATGGTCTGTCAATAAGTATTTTTGGCAAAATTGAATTTTTCCCCATACCAAAGAGCAAATGTAGGGGGTAGTCTTATATTCAGGTGAATACGGTATGTATAAATGTTATACTAATAAATATGCCTGGAAAGTTAACAAAAAAAGGCAATGCAAAATTAAGGAAACCCATTTCACTGCACTTTACCAATCAAAATATTCAAGACATTTTTATTTCATAGCTAGTAACTGTGACTGTTGTTAGTTGCTCTATGGATAATACTTCCGCTACGTCTGCAGCTACTACTGTGCACGTGATTTCAAAACAAGTGTTTAAATACGGTTTTTATTAAGTTTGAGTGTGAGTGTACCAGGAAAATTTTCTTTAATATTCCCATTTGCATTGTTTTATTTTTGTTAAACTTGACAAATACCTAACATGGGCCTATCAAAATGCTCAAAATAAAGTTCAATGAGGTTGTTTTTTTTGTTTACTAATATGTCTAGTCCACATCTACAGAATGTCCGCATCTATAGAATTTTTATGTCATTCCCCTGAAATTCGATGGATACAGTTTCCACTGTAGAATGAATTATTTTGATCCTGTAAAACTAAGGTACTAAAATGGGTTTGAAACTGCAAAATCCCCTTTACAACAAATAACATTCCTCTTATTGATATGAAATATGGCCTATACTTGACATTTAGTTTTGAAACCTATTTTCCTCTCAAAAACTTAAAGCAAAAAACCATTTAAGTCATGAACTACTGATATGATTCATGCGTGTAGCAAACTATAGGGTTGGCTGGCAGTATCTAAGGCCGGCATTGTAGTTTCTGAAATACTGTTACTTCTATGAGAGTTATGACCTAAAGAGTATATGCAAATTTTTTTGTAGTTGTGACTTGCATGTTAATCACCATTTATGTTTTTTTCCCCCCCATTATTTGTTTTATAGTTTTTTAGGCTACTGGAAAAATATTTTCTGTATGCACATAATATTTTCTTGATGTATAAAATTAGTGAAAGCATAAAGCACAATCCCAATTACATAAAATTGGAAACTGGTACATATGGTAATACTTTTTGGCTGGCACATGGTAGCTAGGTCATCCAAGCGAGACAGGCCTATTTTGCAAGAAAATGTATGTCAAGAGGCACTAAGTACTGTAAATGGTCTCATATGTACTCGCATTCCTTTAGCATAAACCTATCTTCCTTTTATTAACCCGAAATCATAGTATCAACAAACATATTGTACATTAAATGCATTATGTGTACATTCAAGCTCATACCTTGCACTCACTACTGATGTTCACACTAATTATAATGACCAAATTTATGACTTGCAAAAAATCTTGAAATTGCCAACTCAAGACTGCCATACAACAAAACCCCTTTATTACAAACTAACTTGACTTTGCAAAGTTACAATTATACCTATACGTGAATGGAATTTTGATGCAAAAGCATTCATCCTAAATGTTCTCGGCAATGGCAAGAATGCATTTTCATCAATAGATAGAAAACAAATGTAAAACCTCTATGTAAACAAATTTAAGGGGCTAAATTATAGCACATGTGTTATAATGGTGTTGGTACAAATAGAAATATACCATATTTTCTTGCATAATCATTTAATTTTTAAAGTTTGTCCCCCATCCCCTGCAAAATTAGCAGTGCAATTATGAGAATAAATGGTCAGTTTTTTAAATAACAATTATGCTCCAGGTCAGCACTCAAAATTCATCCCTTTTAGATGATGTGAATAGTAAGTTAGTTTATCCAATGGTTCAAAAACTGGGAATGTATGACAAGGGTGGCATCCACTTTTACTTTCAACTGCTTACACAGTTTTTACAGTTCCTCATTCTTTTACACTACAATTTCATTTATGTGAATTTCCCACTCGACAATCATAAAGACGGTTAAATTTTATTTCAAAATAAAGGTTTAAAATTGAACACAAAACTTCTATAAAAGTAGAATTGCATTACATACCTGCATTGACCCATACAAGGTCCCCTGGCCTTTGCAAAAATCTGTACACAGGAATATTTTCTTCATACAAGTCTTCTAAGGAAGGCCACCATGAACCATGGAGATAGTTTATATTGTTCCTAAATCAAATAATATAAAAAATTAAAAGGAACATATAGAATACAGCAATTATAAGTTAAATGAAAAGTGACTTAATCGGTTATGATGACTACCGATAGACCTCAAAATTTAAATCTTGCAATCATACATACATATTTAAATACATTAGTAGCATTTTTTGGATGATGAAAATTTTTAATACAACCAACACCACTGTGAATACATAATCAGCTAATCAGTAAATTATTGAATATTTACATTTATTATAATATATCCTTTCAATATAAAAACAAAGCAAGTTAATGAATTCTAATTTATTGGGCAAGTAGAAGCAACACTAAATAATGATATAAAAATTGATTATGTTGTAACTTATATGTTGCGTCAGCACCGCAAATTTTGAACAAAAACAACTATTTTAATGGGTTTTCACTGCCATAAATGCAATATTCCTTTTTAAGAAAATGTATACAAACATTTTCCCTTTTNACTATTTTAATGGGTTTTCACTGCCATAAATGCAATATTCCTTTTTAAGAAAATGTATACAAACATTTTCCCTTTTCAATTGTAATGAATACTCACCAATTTCAAATTTAAGAAGCGGTTTTTGGAGGACACACAAAACTGATGAGACAAGCCCAAATATTCTTGACTATTCTCCATGCTCTACAGGGCCTATAGTTAGAAATTTTCTCCTTTGAACCTTTATAATGTTTTCCAGAGTAGATTTTCATAATGTATTTGTTTAAGGCATAAGATTCATCAACAAAGAAGTATGGAATAGGTTTATGTCTTCAGTCTAAACACTGCGGTTGTGGAAAATGCAGACTATCTTGTCTCCAGCATTGTACATAGTGTTGTGTTTTTGAAAACACCGCTATAGGATATTCTGCCCTGACATCCAACATCGACAAACAAAGTTGTAGTTGGCTTCAACTAAAGCCAGTAAAATGATACTGAAGAAGCATTCATAATTGTAGAACTCGGAACATGTATTCATTGGTTAGAACTTACCACCCTGCCGTCTCTGTGGATTCGCAATTGACAGCACTTCGTCCAGTGCAGCATGTCAAGAAGAGATGCCATAACGTATCAAAGGGAACCATTCAGTTTTGTGCTCCCCCTAAAATAATGAGCTTGCATGTAGCATTACGAAAAATAACAACTCTTCCTATCTTTCAGGGTGACCACAGGCAAAGGCCAAATTTCTCCAACCTGTTTGCCACACATTTTAAGAATGATGACTTGCCCCAGTTGAAAAATTGACTTACTTGAAGGACTGCACTGTATGGCATATCCCATGGTATGATTCAGTTGCTGCCAATGTCAGATGCCAATTTTGAGAATTAATGGAAATTACTGGTTGTTCATAACGAAAGCAAACTGTTTGTCTAGGGGCATTAAAAGTTTAGATCTATGGTATATATATCTGATAAGGATATTCAGTCTGAAAAAATCATCACTGAAATGCTTACCCATACTGAAAATAGTCGTTTGTGTATGTGTGTGTGTACTGTTTCGCACCTCTCACCCTGACTTAGGCCCCACACTGTCCTAAGCAACATCTCGCCTGTCTATTCTTGAAATACGTCTCAGGAGCAATCCTGAGCTCAAGGAAATGTATTGAGACTTCATGAGAGACTATCTTGATATGGGACACATGGAATAGGTTTCCCTGAACCAAATCGAGTCCACCCCATTCTAATACATTCCACATCATTGTATAATAAAACCCAGTAGTACCACTGCCAAGCTACATGTGGTGTTTAATGCCTCTGCGAAGGCCTTGAATGGAGTGCAGCTGAACGACACTTGACTGGTCACACATTGCATAAGGACCTTCATGCTGTCCTGCCAAACTTTTGTCTGCATGAGGTAGTGTTCACTCTCGATATAAAGCAAATGTATTGACAGATTTTCTTGCATCCTGCTCATCAAGACTATCAACAGATTGTAGCGCCAGTGGAAGACTATCACTTGAGGACTCTCACCTATTGGCTTCCTGCTGAAGAGGTTGAAATGCCACAGTCATTGGACCTAGATCCAGATAATAAAGCTACGGTTAAGGTCTTGAGCTTACAGCATAATCCAGTCTCTGACACCTTTTCCAATAAAATCCAAAGCCTCTCAAATCAAGCCACAAAAAGACGCATCCTTTCAACTGTGGCAAGAATCTTTGACTCTTCAGGATAGCTCAGGTCTCTTCATACATTCCCCAAACATCGGCTCCAATGCTTGTGGTTATTTACTTTTGATTGGGAATCCTAACCTCCCTCCTGAGATCTTGGATCATTGGAACTAAGTCAACCAGGCACTTCCTAACCTATCTGCCATTAGAGTTCCAAGACTCAAAGGGTCCTAACGGCCCATCATATCAACTCCACGGGTTCTCAGACAGTCCTGATGTCGGTTTTGCGGCTGTAGTGTATCTGCATATTGTGGGTTCTGATGACAAAACTCTTTGTCAGTCTANAGTCCTGATGTCGGTTTTGCGGCTGTAGTGTATCTGCATATTGTGGGTTCTGATGACAAAACTCTTTGTCAGTCTAATGTTTAGCAAATCTAAGGTTGCACATGTCAAAGTTCAGATGTTGCCACACTTGCAGCTTTGTGGTGCCCTCCTCTTGATTCTCTACCATGTGCTTGAAACTTGAAATAATATTTTGACTGTGTCCTGTCATTGCTTTAACAGACTCAAGTGGAGTTAGCACAAGTATGTACTTCTCCCCATCAGCTGAAGACCTTCGTAGTCAACAGGATGAGCAAACTGCAAGAACTTGTGTNGCACAAGTATGTACTTCTCCCCATCAGCTGAAGACCTTCGTAGTCAACAGGATGAGCAAACTGCAAGAACTTGTGTGTCCAAAGTTGTGGAGACATGTACCTTCTGAAAATAACTCTGCTGACTGCCTCCCGTGGTCTTACCTACAGAGCTGTTGACTCATCACATGTAGTGTAGCTTATACATTGTGGCTAAGTGAGCATCCAGCACAATGTCCTCCAAGGTCATCAGAGGTTAAATAAGTAAATCCAGCTGTCCTGGAGATGACCATCTCCTTAGGCACCTTCATGCCCCCTGATAATTATGATCAGTTGGTAACTTGTTTCAGTTGGCTGACCAGGTTGCTACGGGTCAATGCTTTGTAATGCATTTTGCACACAACTATCGTGCCTCGCAAGCCTATCGCCTAACTGGGAATGTCACCCCTACTGAGTTAAAGGAGTCTCTACTTGTATGGATCTTGAATGTACAGTTAGTCTGCTTTAAGGATGATGATACTGACCTAAAGAAGAAGCGTGGAACTTCTCTTCAACTGCAGAAATTGGTGTTTTTCCTCGATGACTCTGGTTTGATGAGGGTGGGCTGCCAGTTGTCTTATACCACCCTCACTTTTCAGCAAAAACATTGTGCGTTACTCCAGTAATCCCATGCCCTGACAGATCTCATACATCATCATCACGNCTCACTTTTCAGCAAAAACATTGTGCGTTACTCCAGTAATCCCATGCCCTGACAGATCTCATACATCATCATCACGAAAAAAATTGTCATCCTGGTGTACAAACTCTTGGAGGGATCCTCCGAGAACAATTTTGGATCCTCTCTAATAAAAGTGCCATTACTCACTGCTTGTAACACTGCCTACAATGTTTCAGGCAAAGGCATCAGTACACTCATCATGAGATATACCTGCCATGCTGGTGCGACAGGTGCAGTCNATACCTGCCATGCTGGTGCGACAGGTGCAGCCATTCGCTCCAGTTGGAGGGGATTATGCTGGGCCTTTTCCCAATAAGTTGGTTTAAAGTCTTAGAGAAGTTGTCCTAAAAGCACATCTGTGAATTTTTTTGTGTTGCGCTACAAAAGATTTTCATGTTGAGCTGGCCTCTAATCTGTTGACAGATGTCTTCCTGGCTGCTACAAGCAGTTCTTTGCTCACCGAGGCAGATCTTCAGACATTTATACACACTGCAGAATGAACTTTGTCTGTGCTCGCAATCCGCTGCAAGAGCTGTATTAGCTGCTCACATCCTCTCCTAGAAGAGCTATACAGTGGTAGTGCAAGTGGAAGCCACCCTGAATTCTCGTNCTCACTTTTCAGCAAAAACATTGTGCGTTACTCCAGTAATCCCATGCCCTGACAGATCTCATACATCATCATCACCAACAAAATTGTCATCCTGGTGTACAAACTCTTGGAGGGATCCTCCGAGAACAATTTTGGATCCTCTCTAATAAAAGTGCCATTACTCACTGCTTGTAACACTGCCTACTATGTTTCAGGCAAAGGCATCAGTACACTCATCATGAGATATACCTGCCATGCTGGTGCGACAGGTGCAGCCATTCGCTCCAGTTGGAGGGGATTATGCTGGGCCTTTTCCCAATAAGTTGGTTTAAAGTCTTAGAGAAGTTGTCCTAAAAGCACATCTGTGAATTTTTTTGTGTTGCGCTACAAAAGATTTTCATGTTGCGCTGGCCTCTAATCTGTTGACAGATGTCTTCCTGGCTGCTACAAGCAGTTCTTTGCTCACCGAGGCAGATCTTCAGACATTTATACACACTGCAGAATGAACTTTGTCTGTGCTCGCAATCCGCTGCAAGAGTTGTATTAGCTGCTCACATCCTCTCCTAGAAGAGCTATACAGTGGTAGTGCAAGTGGAAGCCACCCTGAATTCTCGTGCCTTATATCCCCTGAGCAGTGATCCCAATGACTTTGGTGCCCCTTGCCCCAGGCCACATCCTGACTTTGGAGTGCCTTGTTGCTGTGCCTGAACCGGACATGGAGGAGATTCAACTGAATCATCTGTAGCATTGGACGCTCGTAACCATTTTACAGCAAGACATTTGGCGACTGTGGCATGTGGACTACCTCCATACCCTACAGCAGCGCCAGAAGAGCAAAGTGCTAAAGGGATACCTCACTCCTTACTGGTACGTGTTGGTCAAGGATGATCAACTGCCACCTCTGCAATGGCACGAGACATATTTTAGAACTTCATCCAGGACATGGGCTGGCCAGAGTAGCTATAGAGCGCACTGAAATGAGAGTTTCAAATGCCCAGCCATGAGACTGTGCCCCCTCCCATTTGATTGTTGGAATGTATTATTTCAAGTTTGGTGGGATGTTTGGTCATGTATATAATGACCTGTGTTTTGTGGAAAGTGTTCCTTCAGAATTTTTGACACTTTTTTTTTTTTTAACTGGACACTTCAAATTTGAATGTCCCATGCTACTGGCTCAGTAGCACCCTCAGAACCAAAGTGGCACAATATTGGCTGCTGTTAGCCAGACTAAATTTCCTGTAAAGTCAATTATTTGTAGATCATCATTGCAGTAAGTGGTGCAATCGAACACTCATTCAGCCAATCTGCTATATTACTTGTAATTTTTACGTATATTCTTTTGTTTTTACTGTCCATGTCTATTCGCACGATAAAAAAAGGCCCTATGTCATTTAGCACCAAAGATGTATTATTGCCAGTTCATAAATATAAGAATTGAAATCTTGAAATGTGTATGCTGATTATTACATTATCCTGTATGCATACAATAATTTTTAAAGAATAGCAATTTTTTTTACATTTTTCCTGACCTAGACAAAAATTCCCTTATATTTCCCAGACTTTACCCTGCCACATGAAATTCCCNTTTTACTGGACACTTCAAATTTGAATGTCCCATGCTACTGGCTCAGTAGCACCCTCAGAACCAAAGTGGCACAATCTTGGCTGCTGTTAGCCAGACTAAATTTCCTGTAAAGTCAATTATTTGTAGATCATCATTGCAGTAAGTGGTGCAATCGAACACTCATTCAGCCAATCTGCTATATTACTTGTAATTTTTTACGTATATTCTTTTGTTTTTACTGTCCATGTCTATTCGCACGATAAAAAAAGGCCCTATGTCATTTAGCACCAAAGATGTATTATTGCCAGTTCATAAATATAAGAATTGAAATCTTGAAATGTGTATGCTCATTATTACATTATCCTGTATGCATACAATCATTTTTAAAGAATAGCAATTTTTTTACATTTTTCCTGACCTAGACAAAAATTCCCTTATATTTCCCAGACTTTACCCTGCCACATGAAATTCCCNTTTTTTTACATTTTTCCTGACCTAGACAAAAATTCCCTTATATTTCCCAGACTTTACCCTGCCACATGAAATTCCCTGACTTTTCCCTGTGGTTGGACATCCTGTTGCTGATTTGAGAAAAGGTCTATGTTCTCAAATTCGGAAACTTTGTCCCTTCATTGATAAGGCAGGCCAGCATAGGATGGGCAGTAGACTCCACAACTCTAATCTACCTTTTGAGCAAAAGCACCCTGCATTGCTGCCCAAATCACATCCATTGAGAGATCTGATCATTCGCCACTATAATGAGACTAATCTCCACACTGGCATTTGTACTCTGCAAGGTATACTCCGGGAACAATTTTGGATCTCTTCAGACAGAAATGCTATTAGTCTGATTTTACATAATTGCATGCAGTATTGAAGGCAAGACCAACCCCCATGCACTAGTTATGGGAATCCCACTAGCCATGAGAGTGCAGCAGGTGGAGCCCTTCTCAAGGACAGGGATTGATTATACAGGGCACTTTTTGATCCAACCCAGTACAAAATCCTAAGGCTTCCGTGTTAAAGGCTTATTTTGGTCTGTCTTGTGTCACCAAGGCAGTTTACGTGGAGCTAGAATTTGATTTATCCACTTATGCTTTCCTGGTGGCATGCAAACGTTTCATAAGATGCAAAGGCAGGTCCTCCGATGTCTATAGTGGTTGTGGGACAAACTTTGTCATGGCCCACAACAGCCTGGTTGACCTACAGCAACTCCTTCCATCATCCTCTCACTATAAATTGGTCATTGATTGGTCAGCTCATCTTGGCATCAACTGGCATTTTAACCCACAAGCTGCTGCTCATTTTGGAGGCCTTTGGGAAGTTGGTGTGAAGTCATTTGAACGTCATCTGAGAGNTTTAACCCACAAGCTGCTGCTCATTTTGGAGGCCTTTGGGAAGTTGGTGTGAAGTCATTTGAACGTCATCTGAGAGAAAATACTTACATTTCAGGAACTGTACTCTGTGGTACAGGTGGAAGCTGGTTTGAACTTGAGGAATCTGTGCANGAGAAAATACTTACATTTCAGGAACTGTACTCTGTGGTACAGGTGGAAGCTGGTTTGAACTTGAGGAATCTGTGCATTCTCAATTCCGATGCTTACTATTTCGTGCTCTAACTCCAGGACATTTTCCGATGCATGAACCTCTAGTCACCCTGCCAGAGCTAAATATCTGTGAAGTAAACTTGAACCGGTTCCAGCACTGGCAACTAGACCAAAACTTGCATTGAGATTTTTGGCGCCATTGGCATTGCAAGTACCTCCACACACTCCAGCAATGATCCACGAGGCAGGACCACAGACCCCAGCTTAGCCCCAACAAGCTTTTTCTGATTAAGGAGGATTGCATCCTGCCTTTGTAGTGGTGCCTCGGGCATGTAGTTGAGCTCCACCCAGAAGTGGAGGTATTGCAGGGTAGCTACAGTGCACTTTTACCATGTACTCAAGTATTAACTATGAAGATGTGCAATTGCAATCTTCATTTCAAGGTGAGCAGAATTTTGGAGTGTACATAGTGTACACATAATGTACTGTGGACATTAACTTAATTTGTTACAAGACTGTTGGCAACCCTGCATACAGCAGGGAAATATTGGCTGCATTGGTTAGCAAGACTGCTAAACTGGAAGGAGTCAAGATGACATCTTCGCCTCCTCGTACGTAAGCCAATCGCTTGAGTTTTGGTTGTTTTTGGCTACATTGGGGGCATTACAAAACGTTACTCCGAGAGTAGAGTAAAGTAACAGAGTAACAGCTGAGGAAAACAAGAGTAAACACAGTTTTGGAACAAGCATGATGTAAATAGCATTATGTGTGTAACAAATATTTATTGATTAAGCAACCAATGTAAATTCGAAATTATATTTATCAATTTCCCCTAAATTNTATGTGTGTAACAAATATTTATTGATTAAGCAACCAATGTAAATTCGAAATTATATTTATCAATTTCCCCTAAATTATTTTCCAAAAATTTAGTTATTTACAAAAACAGCTTTACTTACCATAAGCTAATCGTAAACATTACGCCAAAAATTCAACCTTTATACAATTTAGACATTAATTTCATCACTTGTTATTTGCAATTTTCCCATTTGTTTCTGTAACAAGAATGTCCACATTTCTTTTCAGTTAAATTTAATTCCAATTAANTTATTTGCAATTTTCCCATTTGTTTCTGTAACAAGAATGTCCACATTTCTTTTCAGTTAAATTTAATTCCAATTAACTTCCTGCCATTTTCAGTTTAGCCTTCGTTATGCACTGAAATAGTGCATGTAAAAGTTTTACTCTAGCAAGATTCTTAGAATAATTATTCTGCAGTTTTGGGAGTCTGCCAAGAGCGAGTAAAACATTTACTCAAAATGTTTGGGATAAAGAGAAACGTTAACTCTCAGAGCAACATTTTGGAATGCCGCCTTGTTGTTCAACAACACAATTGTGTGTTTTTGTAATTTTTGTTCGCCATTTGCATGGTTGAGGCAACAGATTGAATATGCAATAACTCACCAATGTTAGTTTGCAAAAACTATAATAATAGATGTTAAAAAATATTAGCAATTTAAAGTTCCAATGCAACACGTGAATTGCATACAGAGAGCAAATAGTGCCTGCCTGCCAGCCAGTGCTTTGTAACCACAGCAGAATAAGTCTTATTTATTCTGTGTTAAGGAACCATTGCTTGCTTCCCACATTCCATTCTGCTAGAGGGGGAAGATCTAAAAATAAACAGCATGAGAGAGAGACCTTATGCCATTGTCCCTCCCCCCTCTAATAAATCCCTCACTATATGCTTTCATTGTTAGTCTTACTCTTATTTATACTCCCTTGTTATCTTCCCTTTAGCAAGCAGTGGTATTTTAATACAAAATAAACATGACTGCTTTCATCGCAGTTCACATGCCAACCACTTTCTGTTGTAAACAGTTGCTTTTAACACAAAGATGTAATGCCCTTTATAAAAAAAATGCACAAAATGTGTGTAACTATGGGCCAGGTATTATTTTAACTGCGAAAAATAAAATAACACAAAGTGCTAAACACTCTAAAGAAGTTTGCTATGGGCCAGAATTGATTGTGCATAAACAATACAAAATGACAGCAGTGCTACTGATGCCGCACATACAATGCAAGGTTCACACTATGCACTACAGTGTTTCTGAACCATCTACAACAAAGTTGGCTTTTGTTTACATTTTGGGTGGTAGATTGTTGCAGAGGGTTTTCTTTGCTGTGCTCACGAATGTACTCAGTATATACATGATAATGCATTGTTCTTATCAATGTTTTGCAGGACCAAATTTATATTTCATCGTATGGAGTATTTGGTCATATGGAATATTCATTAAGGTAGATTTTGTTGTATTTCCCAAAATAAAATTTGAGCACCAATAATAGAAACAGAACTGAACCTAAAATCGCAAAACAGCCCATGCCTGCAACTTTCAAGAAATCATATGACAAACAATTACTGTCGTGCATTTTACTACTAAGTAAAATATTACTTTGCTGTCCTTTTACAACCAACTCATGAAAATCATGGTCATTCCATTAACTCGCGCAAAAGAATATGTTGACATAAGGGAGCAAAACAACTTCTTAACTTATGACTTGTAATTTTTGCATAATTTCATCATTCTTCTCCCAATAATACATTATGTGTTGGATTGAAGGCAATTGTCGTGAACAGCCTTCCAAACCAATTAGAAATGACAAATTTATAAATTCATACACTTAGAAAGGTTAAATCTATAAATAACCAAACATGCTACATTACATATACATATAATTAATACCTTTCACACAAGGTGTACACGACACCCCAATAGGCATCTGGAACTGCAAACCATTCGCAATCGCCAGGACCGATATTTATATTGATGGAACAGAAATTGTTGTTTTCTTGGTGGCCTGGAGTTCGACTGCCTGGAACCTATAAAATTTAAACTCAAATCTCAAATATACAATACAGTATGCAACTGTAAGTGAATAAGTATTTCGACTACACACCTTCATGTAAAGTTGCACAGTATTCATTCCAAGAATGACGTGACCAACATGCGATAACATGTTTCCGGCAGACACAACTCGTGCGAAAGCTGGAAGCTTCATAAGCTCTTGTAACTGTGGTCTCCATTTCCTTTCATCTGAAAGGTCCACATTGGTTCCAAATCTTAGCATCTTAGGACCAGGCTTTCCACCACCAGCTCCTGCTGAACTCACTGAACCAATTGAAGCTTTATTCTTACGCCGAACCACATTTCCGGTTGAATCTTTAGAGTCTGAATCAGATTGGTTGCCGCTGTGAACACCAGCAGCTTTCTCTCGTTCATCCTGCAATGACATAAGCATATTTCTACACAATCACGTACATACAAAACAGTTCCCTAGTACACCCCGTGCATCCCTGGCTCTCTTGACATTTGCCATGCTGGTATATATTCAGTGAAAGACCCACAAAACACCTGTTAATGTTACACTATCACCTGTCTTACAAATGTAAAATCACCGCAATATCCACAGCTTTAATTACAAGCCAACCATTCATTAGAGACAAATGGGACTTAGCGAATTAGAGTCAACAGACAGTTACTGGTTTTTGGAGGCCGTGCTCTACATGCCACCCATCTACGTGCATCTAGCCTGTAACTCACGTGCCTCAATTCTATTAGTCTGGAAGTTGCCAGAATAAGATAGTTGAGACATGGCTGATGCCATTCTNTATTAGTCTGGAAGTTGCCAGAATAAGATAGTTGAGACATGGCTGATGCCATTCTTTCCACGGATTCAAACCAAAGGGGATTTTATTTGGACTGATTGGTAGTGTCTCACACAGGAGAGCTATNACTGGTTTTTGGAGGCCGTGCTCTACATGCCACCCATCTACGTGCATCTAGCCTGTAACTCACGTGCCTCAATTCCATTAGTCTGGAAGTTGCCAGAATAAGATAGTTGAGACATGGCTGACGCCATTCTTTCCACGGATTCAAACCAAAGGGGATTTTATTTGGACTGATTGGTAGTGTCTCACACAGGAGAGCTATNGCCATTCTTTCCACGGATTCAAACCAAAGGGGATTTTATTTGGACTGATTGGTAGTGTCTCACACAGGAGAGCTATTTTAATTGTGAATAAATCCTGTAGCATGCTATTCCCAAACTTTTGACTACTCATCTACCCTCAGTTACCTTCCGCACCTAATAACCAAGTTTCCCCACACCAAGCCCAACATGTCCACCGTGACTTCTTGGCAAGGAAAGAAAGGGATGGGGCACAGAGAGAGACAGTGACAAGAAGACCACAATAATTCCTGCGATGGGTGATATTGTTCCCCAAGTAGGAATTGGAGAAAATCGGGGTNTGGACCAGTCCTCCAGACACGATGGTCAAGCATGGTACCAGGAAGTAAATTCTAAGGTAACACCCATGTTAATTCAAACTTACTGTCATCACCCTCAATTACCTGGCTTACCACTGCAATTCTCCATCGGATGTTGAAATTTGAGGGCAGGTGTAGGTAACCGGGATACTGGCACAAACATGATCAGACTAGACACTGAGCCTACTCACCCACCTCTGTATGATCCACATCATTTTACCTTTTACCACTAGGTGCAGAGGTTTGGAGAATGGTGAAGTGCCTACCCAGTCCTGATCTTCCATTGAGGGATACTATTACAGTTCTTTGTTGCCACAGAGAAACACCTGTTTTACTCCTGAACCTACCCTTACCCATGCTGTCCTCCAAGCACGGGGGCAGCTGCAGCTTAACAAAGAAGAGATCCAACACCCAATCCTCAGCTTAGGTATTTATACACTGGAGGCCAAAAAAACTGATATAGGCGTGCGTATGCAAATAATAGAGGTATGGAACAAATCAGAGTAACGCGATGCGGTTGGCAGCGCCTATATAAGACAACAAGCATCTGGCAAAGTTGCTAGTTCGGTTACTGCTGCTACAATGGCAGATTATCTAGATTTAAGTGAGGTTGAACGTGGTGTTATAGTCGGCGCACGAGAGATAGGTCATAGCATCTCCGAGGTAGCCATAAAATGTGGATTTTCGCATACAACCATTTCACGAGTGTACAGTGAATATCGGGAATCCGGTAAAACATCAAATCTTTGACATCGCTGCTGCCGGAAAAAGATCGTGAACAAACGGGACAAACGACGAATGATTAGAATCATAAAATGTGACAGACGTGGAACCCTTTCTCAAATTGGTGCAGATTTGAATGCTGGGGCATCAACAAGTGCCAGTGTGAGAACTATTCTACGGACCATCGTTGATATGGGCTTTCGGAACCTAAGGCCAACTCATGTACCATTGTTGACTGCATGAGACAAAGATTTACACCTCGCCTGGGCCCACCAACACCGCCATTGGACTTTTGGTGACTGGAAACATGTTGCCTGGTCTGACGAGTCTCGTTTCCAATTGTATCGGGCGGATGGACGTGTACGGGAATGGAGACATCCTCATGAATCCATGGGCCCCGCATGTCAACAGGGGACTGTTCAAGCTGGTGGAGGATCTGTCATTGTATGAGGCACATGCAGTTGCCGTGAAATGGAACCCCCGATACGTCTAGATACGACTCTGACAAATGACAGATACATAAGCATCCTGTCCGATCACCTACACCAATTCTTGTCCATTGGGCATTCCGACAGATGTGGACAATTCCAGCAGGACAATGCGAAACCCCACACGTCGAGAGTTGCTACCGAGTGGCTCCGGGAACACTCTTCTGACTTTAGACACTTCTATTGGCCACCTAAATCACCAAACATGAACATTATTGAGCATATTTGGGATGCCTTGCAACGTGCTGTTCAGAAGAGCTCTCCACCGCCTCGCATTCTTATGGATTTGAGGACTGCCCTGCAGGATTCATGGTGTGAAATGCCTCCTGCATACCTTCAGACATTAGTTGAGTCCATGCCACGTCATCTTGCGGCACTTCTGCGTGCTCGCGGGGGCCCTACACAATATTAGGCAGGTGTACCAGTTTTTTTGGCTCTTCAGTGTACCAAGCAGAGGGAACTCACTCAACTAGCATGACAGAATGAAGTCAAGGCTCTCCTGGAACCACTTTTGCGACGGAGATGGAAGTCACATTCAGCACACATCTTGTTTTGGCAGGAAATGAAATTCTTAAAAAGTTAGGGTGTTATTTGTAACAGTTGCAAGCGCAATCAAGTTAAGAGGAGCCTTTACCTCCCGTAAACTACTCTCATCGCTACAACCTCTTTGTATTTGTTAAAAATGGTACAAGACATCCTCAGTTTTGATTATTTTTATGCAATGCACTGGTGCACACAACTATTTTACAGTGACATGTCAATCACTTTTATAAACAGAATTTGAAAATATATTAATATATTTAAATGTTACTGTAACCACTCAACTACTGAACAAATGCACAGAACTCAGCAAAGTTTGTGTAAATAGTATTTTATATTTTCTTAGTACTCTTCATATTTGTTTAAGTATTACCACCTGTCACAGGTTTTAGTGTTCACTTTTCAAAATTTAAATTATCAGTTAAATAACTTTGCATTATAGTAAAGCGATGAATACCATGGCAGAATAGAGGATAATAGGGAGATGTTTCACATTTCATAAATTTATTAATCTTTTTAATTTTCTGTCCATTATTCTCTGTCTCATATAAGTTGGACAGATTCTGAGTAACTGAGTGGCAACTTGATGTATACGAAACAAAGTGCCATTTACAAAATCCTGCATCAGCTGATGCACGAACGAACAAAAGTTAATATTATGTTGGCTATTATGAGTGTACTGCCGACGAACATTACAGAAAATACACGATGAGAAAGAGTTCCCCGATTAATTAATACATTNACATTACAGAAAATACACGATGAGAAAGAGTTCCCCGATTAATTAATACATTTTATTTTACGAGGTCACAAAACAATGGCTGTTAATGTTACAAACTAAACTTTGTGATAATGTAGTAATGAATATGTGTTCAAAACTAAATACAAAATAAAACGATCCGTATCCAAATTTAACGCAACTTCAAAACCTTTTTTCACGTTTTATCTCCCTCTCCAACCTCACTTTCTTTATGTGCTNTATCCAAATTTAACGCAACTTCAAAACCTTTTTTCACGTTTTATCTCCCTCTCCAACCTCACTTTCTTTATGTGCTTGATAATAATTCCAAAAGCATACAGAAATATTGCATAATATCGTTGAATTATTTTTTCTAATAATTTGACGAAATACATTTAAAATTTGTGTCATTCCGAGTCAGTAATAGAAGAAAAGTCAACTTTAAAAAGATGCGATCTATTGAGCAAAGTAAGCAGCTCAGACTTCGCTCCAGACATGTTGTGCACGCTATCTATTGCATTTTTGCCGCAGTATTACCAGCCACAAAAAAAAAAATNGACTTCGCTCCAGACATGTTGTGCACGCTATCTATTGCATTTTTGCCGCAGTATTACCAGCCACAAAAAAAAAAAATGTTCTGCGTGCGACACATAAATTTACGAGCATATACCAATAATTTTATTTTTCTCGAGCTCTGCATAGATTTTAAAGTAACTTACAGTGATTTTGAGTACTAGTAATTTCTATTCGGCAGGTAATCGTTTGTCTTCGTAAATTACANTGTTCTGCGTGCGACACATAAATTTACGAGCATATACCAATAATTTTATTTTTCTCGAGCTCTGCATAGTTTTTAAAGTAACTTACAGTGATTTTGAGTACTAGTAATTTCTATTCGGCAGGTAATCGTTTGTCTTCGTAAATTACATGCCATTTTGTTCTCCAAAAATTCATTTCCTTGTTTCCCAAGAAAGTGGGTCAAGTGCGAATAGTTTTTAAGCTATTCTAATGTTATTTCACGTCACATATTTCCAACTCGAATGTATTAGCTGCAAGGCCAACGTGTGATAGTAGTTACAACTACCGTTTTGCAAATGTTATCCCAAATTCACTGTCTTTGACAAATAAAATAGAGTTAGCAAATATTAAATTTTTTGCAAGGTTTTATATTTTTACTTTTATAACCTACATTTTTTTTTAGACAGATGCCAGCCAGTCTAAAATATTTTAAAATTTGTTTGGCATTACATTTTTTGTAGTTACTAAATTTTAAATTAATTATTTTATACTTTTGCCCTTTAACATAACAATTTACTGATTAATGATTTATGTACACATTACTTTTACTACAATCGCAGCTACGTATTTCTGAGTAGCAAGTTTGCCTAAAAGTCACACGAACAGTACATTGAAAAGGGGATCGGCTGATAATGACAGCATTAAAATAAACATTGTTGACATGTGGCTGATCAGCTGATGGCNGGCTGATCAGCAGAAGGATACATAGTCAGATGTAAACAGTGGCACTACTTTCGCAGACCTGTCAGAATCTGGCCAACTTATATGAGACAGAGTATAGTATAGTATATACATTAAAGGATGGCTAGGAAGACCATTATAAAATATTCCTTGGCATTCATCCGACTTTTCAAGGTAACCTGCAACTATTCACCCGACAGACATACGTGGCAGAAATGAGAAAAATTTGTGTAATTTCCTCAAAAATTACACATTTCTTACATCTGTAGCACCAATAAAGCTTTCCGTGATGGAGGTTTTTGAATTCAGTAACAACTATCCATAAGATATAATAAGTAAATAAATAAAAAAAAATTATAAAAACTGTTATGAACCCCGTAATGCCCTTTATGAATTCAAAATCAAAATTTTGATACCTTCAGCTATTTGGAAGATATTCGGGGTGAACATTTTGGCTGAATAATCCTGAATATGGGGGAAAAAAAAATAAATTATTGAATTACAACTTACAAAACAAGACAATTTTTTTTGTTAGTATTCTAATGCAATTACATCCTTTTTAGTGCACCATTCAGATTTTATAAGTGTAAAGTGATTTTGCAATAATCAAGTACTACCTAGGTGAAAATTGTATGAAGTTCCTACACCTAAACAGGTTTTTAGCAAAATGTAATAAATGTAATAGTATCCTGTTAAAATTATAAAAAAAACACACAGGATCTCCAGTATTATTATGGACAAAAACCTAAACTGCGCCCAGTTGATATATCATTCTCATTTCCAACTTAAAAATTTAATTTTCTCTTTAACAGGATAGAACTTATTACACGTAATTTTGTGTGGGAAAGCAACAAGTGCATCCTACTAGTGTAGCGGCACATAAGCCAACATTACAAGCTATTTTCCAAATAGCTCTGAACTGGATTGTGGTGAGAATATAGTATACATTAATGCCTTGTCAATCACAGCTTGTTAAACAATATACAGCGTGAGTATAAAAGAATACTTCAACTTTGAAGGTCTATAATATCAAAACCAAACAACCTACAACCTTGATAGAACAATCACATGAACAGTGGAACCGTGAAGTTTGTTTACCATATATTCATGAATGTTCAATGTCACCACCATGAGTGGCCCGAATTACATTTGCGGAATAATCAAACTCGTTCCACGCTCTTGTCAGCATGTCTGGTGTTACAGTTTGGATGGCATTCGTAACTCTCGGTTTGAGGGGGTTAGGGAGAAGCGGCACAACATGAGGATATGGGGTCAGGAGCCTCCACGTTAAACCACCGAACACGAGCGCGCTTCCCCCAGTGTGAAAGTGTTTTACACTGTATCCAAAGACACTGTTTTCTGCCCTTTTTTTTTACGAGCCCATTGTTACTGGAATCCCTTATTTGGACATCCTCACAGAGTGGTTGTTTCCTCAGTTAGAAGAGGCAGCGGGGGACTTCATTTTCCAGCAGGATGGTGCGCCACCCCATTGGCACCTAGCTGTTCACGGATACCTGAACAAGACGTTGCTGCAATGCTGGATTGGTTGAGGAGCAACTGGTGACCAGGCTCTTCATCACTGGCCCCCAAGAAGCCCGGATCTTACCACGTGCAATTTTTTTTCTATGGGGGTGCATAAAGGATCAAGTGTTTCGTCCACCATTGACGACCTCAAAACAAGAATTACGGACATGCTGACAAGAGTGTGGAATGAGTTTGATTATAGCGTAGATGTCGTTCGGGCCACTTGTGGTGGTCACATTGAAAATTTATGAATGTATGGTAAACAAACTTCACGGTTCCACGGTTAATTTGATTGGTCAATCAAGGTTGTAGGTTGTTTGGTTTTGATAGTATAGACCTTCAAAGTTGGGGTATTCTTTTATACCCATCCTGTATGTGTGTTTAGAAAATTTCCTCAACCACTGTACAGCTATAATTTCTCCTTGATTAAAAATGTGCTCTTGTGGCTTCAGTTGAAGTGTTTCTCACAATATCAACACTGGCCCAACTTTGTTCCAGGGCATCGGTAGCATAAAGGAATAAACACTGCACACCAAAGACTTGACAGACGGTAGAGAACCGAGCATCAGTAAGCATTCTTTGTCAAGGTCACTTGTTCCTCTTCCTCCTCCTAACACCTTCCCCACTTTTTTCTACACTGTCACTAATGCTTGGTGTAGCTGCTGACTGCTTATCTGGAGCTGGGACTGATGCTGCTTTGCCGGAGCTGTGATGTTTGGGGGAAGGACTGACAAGGAAGAAGGTACATTAATATTTTAGACACACTACCAATATAAAATTTTAAAGGACAACAGAAACAAAATATGCACTCTGCTGGACCAGATTATGCATGGCAAAGAAAAGTGAATATGGTGGTTCACTTCAACAACTTATCCAGTGAGTACGGATTTCTACCTGTCTCCAGCAGACATTAAATTTAGGACTATTACAAAAATCTGTGACTGTTCTAATTATTGTATTTTTTGAGACTTCCATGACTGGTAGACACCCTGCACACAGAAGTATAAAATACCTTGTTTTGGTATAAGATACGGAATTCTGTAATCTTCAAATATGCTCTGCCCCACTTGTCAGAAGTGCAAAACGCACAGTATTCTGAACCCACAAAAATGGTACAGTGGCCAGAATTACAGTATGTCAGTTTGGAAAACTATGGTCTCGCTTACTTTTATTGCATGGTAAATAGATCAATTCTAGTTCTACTGCCAGATTTTACTATGGCATTGAAATTTGGAAGTGTAAATAAACACGTGAATGTATTATTCTAGAGCCATCTTCATCCAATGTTGTATTTTGGTGTGCGATGTGGACAAAACAGGAGTTGCATAGAAGCCAATTTAATTGGATAAAATTTTTTTTGTTTTAAAACTGAGCATGAATAAAATTTAAAGAGAGCAGCAATGTTATCAAACATTAAAGGATTAGTTACTCTAATGTAAAAGTTGAAAAAAGGAAATCGTGTTGGCAGAAACAGCTAAAAAAATTTGTGGTAGTGCTATCACATTTGTTAACGGAAAACTATTCTTATATAAAACAGGATTTCGAAATGTCCTATTCATTTCTAGTGTAAACATAAACAAATATCCAAATATCTTGGCACATTGCAAATGATTTCATCTGGTAACATTTTCCCGCTTATAACACTCAATTTTACTTGTCCTGTAAAAGACATTATACCAAATTTCATTGTGATTGAAAATTGTTGCTAAGGGAAAGCTAACCTCAAACCTGCTATGTTGAATCTTTTACTAGAATCCAGTCTAGAATACTCTGATCCTCTAATCAGTTGGATTTGAGGTATTAGTCAAATCTGGGATTCGACAATCTCCTCCCTAATATTTAATTCAGTTTTTACTGGTGAATTAAGTTACTTTAGTTGTTCATCCTGCAGATGCTAACATACAAAATCCATAATTATCAGTTCTATCAGTCTAAGAACTGGGAGACTGAGCAATCTAACAGACTTTACCATCCTTATGCAACACCATACATTAACAATAGTGACATTTTTGAAGTTACACTTCTTTTGGTGCGTTGAATGTAAAAGTTTAGTGTGCAACAGAAGTTGCACGTGCAAACTGTAAGGAAATCCGACAGTGAACATAGTAGGGGTATGACCCAACGTGTATGCACGTATAGTTGTGCGTGCACGACAGTGAACGTGGACGGGGTATGACCCAAAGTGCATGCGCGTATCGTCTAGCTATATACAAATGCAAGAAACACAACATAGCACGTGGTTATATTTAAAACCGACAGAAAATCAGTTCATGTAATAAGCAAATTGAAAAACATTTCATTTATATTACTAATTCATTGTGAATATATATATATATTATTAATTAATTTTACTTACATTGTGCCATGAAAAATTTGTTGGTGACAAATATTGTATAGTAAAATTTTGAAAGTGTTTTAAAGTATTTGAGGTTATTTTAATTTAATTATGTTCTTTACTCAAACCTTTATTGAATGTATTTAATGTCTTTCTTCGGTCATTTTATAGTTTTCCTACTTACATAAATTATTTGCATACGTAATAACATTTCATTTTAGTCACGCCAAAGAAGTATAACTTCTAACGCGCGTACATAAGTACACGCACCCATTTTTTAAAAATGAAGTATCCCCATTAGGCTAACATTAAAGATTATAGTGGCTATAAAAAACAAAAAGTACAACTAAATAGTTTGTGTTTGCTCTCCACATAACATAAAAAATAGCAATTTTAAACATGTATGACACCAAAGATTAATGCTTAAATTTTACACTGATTGAAACAATCTTCAACAATGTTTTGTTCACCAAACCTATGAGTGCAGTAAACACATGAGGAGAATAAGCGTAGTCAACAGAACACTAAAAAATGTCGTGAGATGTAAACAATACTATCTATGTATCAAAAAAGCAAATGGCACATCTCTAGTTTTCATTTCAACCGTATGGCCTTAAAATACCCTCTGGTTAAAGATGCTTGCGCACTACATACACCAAACCGGGCAAAATATTTCCACTCTTGTTACAGAAATGGTTTAGGAGGAAACGCTTACCTTCAAACTCTCCTGGAAAGATGAAGCTTGATACTGGGCATACTTTGCAATTGTTGTGTGTGAACGATGACTGATACACGCCCACACTTTGCGGCCTTGCTGAGGATCCCAATTCTCATCTGAAGTCTGTTGCATTTGAGTCCGAACTTCCACACTGTGGTCTGGATTTGCCTCAACTAGAGTCTTTGTCGAAAACAAACCAAGGTCTGTAAAAATAAGCATTTAGGAGTTAATTTATACAGAACGAGAAAAATTTACAATCATAAAAGGAAAACTGAGCTACACGACTTAACTGTAAACCATTAAAAAAAACAGGGTGTAATTATTAAGAGGCTGAAAACATTTCACAACAAATATTTATTTTGGTTTCAAAATAATTTTTTAAAAAGTTAATTAATGAAGTTGACAGAACTGAGATAACTGTGCCTGTTGGACTGCCAGTAAGTAACTAATTTGAATTTTGTGCCATTGGATTTTTTTGTATGTTGTAGGCCTGGTGCTATTGAACACTGCAGTGAATAGTTAAGATGGTGCAGTGAGGCAGAGCAAATATTTTTTGTGTTTGTTGACTACCAGAGAAACAGTACCCAATAATAAATGATTCCTAACTAAAATGGCGAAAGAACTGTGAAATCATTGGTAACATCTATAAAATAAATCTGAAAAGAATATTACATACAAGGAACAAGCATACCATCAACCTGGAGGAATAAACATCCAGGATGACTATGAAGAAAGTATACAGATAGTTTTCACACAATAGAAAATGTGGAAATATTGTATTTGAAGCAATTATAAATATTTTTTATGCCTCAGGTGAACTGTTGGGTTTACCATACAGAGGGTCTGTCAATGGGTGGTTCTTGACATTGAGAACCCGGACTAAGAACTGGTGTCAAAATCCCTGTTCTTCTATGACAGATACAGCAAACACTATAGTTGTATACATAGAAGTACATGAAGAAGGAATTGAATTACCCACCACCAATCACACCCCTATTAATTACTGATNATAGTTGTATACATAGAAGTACATGAAGAAGGAATTGAATTACCCACCACCAATCACACCCCTATTAATTACTGATAATTAATATTTTATTGCTTAAACATAGGTTTAAATCTCGAGATTCCACGAGTACAACAAAATTGTTATATATTTCTAACTGCATATTTCTCATCAAAAAATGTCCATAGAAGTTGTATAAAGGTGTTTGTGTAACATGAACAAAATTGACAACACTATGGCAAACAATGGAAAATGTAGCATGGCAGTGAACTGGAGGAACTATTTAAAAGCGAGATGTTCCAACACAACTTGGCATCAATTTCTGGTGTGCAGGAACGTAAATAATTATCTTTGAGGTTATGTGATGTATGCCAGAGCTTAATAGCCAAAATATTATTTTTAAAATAATACTTTACTTTTAACTATCATGTAGAAAACCAAAAAGGCTTACAGATTTACTTATGTGCTGTAGAGGCACTTAATATTAAAGTAAAATCAGAAGCTATTACAAAATATTTTCTGCCGTTTCTACTTACAGCAGTAAAAAAATAGGAAAAATAGTAGAGAACATAGAACCAATTTTTAAGAAACAGTACAGAAATGAGAACTGGAAAAATAATGGAAACAACAGATCTTCTGGCTAGGTTCAATTTTAAATTCCTAAAATTTGCTTGCCTGCAGATAAGTGGCCTCTAAGGTCATCAGAACAAATAGATCAAGCTGTTCTGAAGATGACATTTTTCATAGGTGCCTTTATGACCCCCTGATAACCTTGATTTGTTGCCAACTCGTTTCAGTCGGCTGGTTGTTGCCGGTCACATTCTTTCTATTACATTTCGTCTACAACTGCCATGCATCGCAAGCCGACCATTTAACTAGTGTCACCCCCGCTGAGTTAAAGGAGTCTCTACTAATTTGGCTTGAAGGTGGTCAGTCTGCTTTAAGGATGATGCTGCCCTAAAGAAGCATAGTAATTCACTTCAACTGTGGAAATTGGTGCCCTATCTTGACAAATCTAGTTTAAAATTAGCGTGAGCAGCCGGCTGTCCAAGCCCAACCACCCCTCTGAGAAAAAACACCCTGTGTTACTTCCCACAAGCCCCACTGAGCCAATATATCCACTGATATATCCACTTTGCTTCACTTTCATCAATCAGCTCTTTGCAACACTTGCAGAGATTATGTATTATGTTTTTAGAATGGATATTTTTCATAGCTATGCTCATTGCTTGTCATCCTGTCCCACCCCTTCATTAATTATACTTCGCTCCACTTCACATCCTTTTGCCTCNCTGTCCCACCCCTTCATTAATTATACTTCGCTCCACTTCACATCCTTTTGCCTCGCACCCCTTCCACCCCCCTCCTCATTACAAATACCCTGCTCTGTTAGATCTCCTCATACGTCATTATTATGGACAAAATTCTCATCCAGGTGTGCAAACTCTTGGAGGAATCCTCTAAGAACAGTCAGATTCTTTCTGATAAAAATGGAGTTGCTTCTTGCTTTTGTCACTGCTTACATTTCAGGCAAATACCCTCCCCAAGTACACCCATCATGTGAGATCTTCCAGCCATGTAGGCGCAACAGGTTAAGCCATTCAGTTGAGTTTTAATCTATTATGCTGGGCACTATCCCATTGAGTTAGCTCTGAATCAAATAGCAGTTGTCCTCAAAGCCTATTTGTGTGTTTTTCACCACAAAAACTATTCTTGTTGAGCTGGCCTACGATCTGTTGATGGACGTCTCCTTGGCTGCCTCAAAAAGTTTCCTTACTCGTCGAGGTTAATCTTCAGACATCTATAGATAGTATCTGCGGGACAAACTTGTCGGTGCCCACAATCATCTGGGAAAGTTGCATTAGCTGCTCACATCATCGGCTCACCAAACAAAAGCTGTGGTGAATTTCTTCTCGTTGCTGGGTGTCAGGTGGCACTTCAACCGTCCAGTTTCTCATTTTGGTGGGCTGTGGGAGGTTGGAGAAATAATCAAGTCCNGGGTGTCAGGTGGCACTTCAACCGTCCAGTTTCTCATTTTGGTGGGCTGTGGGAGGTTGGAGAAATAATCAAGTCCCACTTGCAAAGGGTCATAGCGGAGCAAATTCTCACCTTCAAAGAGCTCTACACAGTATTGGTGCAAGTGGAACAAACAGTAAACCTACCACAACAAAGGTATTTCCAGGTTACCAAATCAAAATATATCTAAAAGTATGCCAACTGCAAAAATCAACAGGTGAACAATAAACAGCACATAACATAAGTAGCCAGCTANGGGTGTCAGGTGGCACTTCAACCGTCCAGTTTCTCATTTTGGTGGGCTGTGGGAGGTTGGAGAAATAATCAAGTCTCACTTGCAAAGGGTCATAGCGGAGCAAATTCTCACCTTCAAAGAGCTCTACACAGTATTGGTGCAAGTGGAACAAACAGTAAACCTACCACAACAAAGGTATTTCCAGGTTACCAAATCATAATATATCTAAAAGTATGCCAACTGCAAAAATCAACAGGTGAACAATAAACAGCACATAACATAAGTAGCCAGCTAGTAGCACACTAACACCCCCCATAGTGTTTTCACACATTTGTCTCACCTGCAATTTTCCACAATGCAGCAGCCATTTATGAAGCACTGTTATTTCCATTCTGGAAGATATATGTACAGGATTCAGTGTAAAACAGTCACGTTAGTTTAAAGGTTTGAAGTTAAGCGTATTTACGATAGAACATCTTATTGCAGAAGAAATTTATCTCAATTTAAAACCAACACTGCCATAAGTTGTATTTTCCATTTCTTGAGCCTTCTTTTCAATGCCATAAAGGCAGAGTGGAAGCCACCCTGAACTTCCATTCCATATGTCCCCTGAGCAGTGATCTAAATGACTTTTGGTGCCCTTGCCCCAGACCACTTCCTTGCTGTGGAGCTCCTTGATTCTGTGCCTGAGCCGGACATTAGAGAGATTCCAGTTTTGGAAGCTGGTAACATCTACAGCAAGACTTTTGGCAACGGTTGCATGTGGACTACCTACTTAATATNATTCCAGTTTTGGAAGCTGGTAACATCTACAGCAAGACTTTTGGCAACGGTTGCATGTGGACTACCTACTTAATATATAGCAGCACCAGGACCAGGCGTGGCAGAAGCCGAAGGGATGCCTCACTCCTAACAATTTGGTGTTGATGAAACATTGACTGCCACCACTGCTAGAGTAAGAAACAATTGATATTTAATGTTTCTGAATATATGAGAAGTAGGATCATGTCCTAATGCCATACTGGGACACCCTGGTTAGAGATCTGGTATTTTCAGAAATGACAGGAATGTGTTAGTGATGTTGACAAGTCTGCAGAAATGGAGGGTTTCAAAGAAATAAAATACTTTAATACCTCTGTTTACATGAACTTTAATCAGTGGACTTTATATTTACAGGACAAAATCTGAAGCCACAATTATTTTTATCACTGTCTCCACTTGCAGCTTGTAGGACGTGAAAAGTGCTGTTACGTGGCGAGATACACGCACAGGCAAACAATTGTGTTAGGCAGCAGCTGGAAGTTATTTATAGAATCTTAGAATGGCTCAGCTACCGGGATCTACTATAGCTGTGACCATAATTTGTGACACACATAACATTTCCTTTTAACTTTATGTTAATTGTCAGGGTTTGTGTTTGAAATGAATAAACAGATAAAAATTTTAAATGCCCTTCGAACACAATCAATCTGCATTTCAGGTGTTTTAGTGGCAATGCTACAACTCACACCGCAGTACTGAAAATGCCACAATTTATTGAACAGTGGCTGTTCAGAAACCTNTTAGTGGCAATGCTACAACTCACACCGCAGTACTGAAAATGCCACAATTTATTGAACAGTGGCTGTTCAGAAACCTACATTATGCATTTAGTTCAGAAACCTACATTATGCATTTAGACTATCATCAGTTAAGTTAGGCCTAACGTTCGTATGTGTTTTGCAATAAATCACGTCACTATAAACTATGGGAATGTAAAAATTGGAAAGACAGTGTGAGGAAAGATGGCAGACATAGTGTATGCGCAAGTGTGTCACTAAAACGTGTTGTCTCAATCAGGCAAACAAAGTGTGAATCTAAGTCAAAATTGAACAGTGGCANTTAGTGGCAATGCTACAACTCACACCGCAGTACTGAAAATGCCACAATTTATTGAACAGTGGCTGTTCAGAAACCCACATTATGCATTTAGACTATCATCAGTTAAGTTAGGCCTAACGTTCGTATGTGTTTTGCAATAAATCACGTCACTATAAACTATGGGAATGTAAAAATTGGAAAGACAGTGTGAGGAAAGATGGCAGACATGTTGTATGTGCAAGTGTGTCACTAAAACGTGTTGTCTCAATCAGGCAAACAAAGTGTGAATCTAAGTCAAAATTGAACAGTGGCANGCAAGTGTGTCACTAAAACGTGTTGTCTCAATCAGGCAAACAAAGTGTGAATCTAAGTCAAAATTGAACAGTGGCAAGAGTGCATAAAATTAATTTGAAAGAGAGCAATGATACAGACAGAATGTCTGCCTGTTGTGATGCATTATTTTGAGCCATCTGGCAGCTGCATGAGGCATTCAAAAGACATTTTCGAGCCATTCGGCTGCTGCACAAGGCAAGAGAAAGACATTTTAGAGCCATCTGTCAGGTGCACGAGGCGTGAAAAAGACATAGCAGGCAGGTGATTGATAACACGACTGGAAACGCCAATGTTAGCCCGTACAGTAGCAAGTGTGGTAAAGTGTGGCACAGCCCAGTACACAGTTGATGGTATCACTATTCACATCAAGTACATATATACCTATATTGTCTTCTTGCCACTAAAGGGCGATCAAAACATTTACTTTTCTCATTTCCGAGAGAAAATGTGCAAGTAGTACATGGGTAAACACTGAATTTAACTGTCAACACACTCACATTTACAGCAGGGGTTAGGGTTAGTAAACTAGCTGTTTCAGTTTCCAGATTATAATAAAAGGCAGAGGAAGTAAAAAAATTAATAAATAAAGGCACAAGAGTCAAAATTTTGATAAATCATGGGGACACAAAATTAAAAAAGTCTCAGTGAAAATTAATGTGCTCGCAGTAAATACTACTCAGCCAAGACCCAGAAAGTACATTAACTACACAACCACACGCTGTTCCTTACTTTCCTTTGGATAGCTAATGGTCGGTCACAAATTACCAGAAATACTCGCAACTCATCTTTTTTCCCAGCAAAAAAATCATCTTCGCCTCTTTGACAACAATAGTGCTAAAGACACCCACAAAAATATTTATAACTGTACATTTTCTTGGTACTTTGCCATTTAACGGACTTTCTGGTTTACTGGATTATGCCTCCCTACAATTAGTACAGTAAACGGAAGCTTTACTGTAATGAACACATTTTTTTGGTAATTATTAATGAAGCATTGAATTTTAGCCCCATTGTTCAACAAATATGGCACGGCTGATGCATGCACAATTTTTTTAAATGTTAATCACAGCCATCAATTTTGTATTGAAAACGGATTCACAGTAAATATGACAGATTTTTATTTTACAATAGCATTGACTGCATTTTTANTCAATTTTGTATTGAAAACGGATTCACAGTAAATATGACAGATTTTTATTTTACAATAGCATTGACTGCATTTTTAAAAAGAATATTCAGACTAATTTAAAGTTTTGAGTTTTATCAATTACGGATTGCTTTCGTTTAAATACAATCTGTAAACTATTTTCAAGAAGCAATATATCTCAAGAAATTTTTTGATTACACAANATTGCTTTCGTTTAAATACAATCTGTAAACTATTTTCAAGAAGCAATATATCTCAAGAAATTTTTTGATTACACAACGGAATGGATGGCAGTGCTCTTTCACCAGCGTGTAGTTGCGCGTGATCCACTAAATAGCTGTGCTGTTACTCCAACATGCAGTTCCTATGCTTGCCACTAGATGGCAGCGCTGTTTCGGCATCATGTAGCTACCGTGTGATCTGTTAGATAACTGTGCTGTTACTTAAAGTGCAATAGCTATGCTTGCTGCTACATGCCTGTGCTGTTACTCCATGTGCAGTTGCTAGGTCTCTCGCTAGATAGCCAAGCTGTTCAACACAGATAAACTGTTCATTACAGATAAAGATACAGCACATCACCCTAGATTTACTTTGCAAAAACACATCTGCACGATCAGCTACCATCCAAATTACTGCTGTTCTCTGGAGAATTATTTTCAAATAAAGGAGAATGAATGCAATGTGTGTTATTACAAAATTACTGCAAAAAATCAATATTTCATATTCTGCATACAATTACATCTGTAGAATAAGTAACTTCTGTGNGCATACAATTACATCTGTAGAATAAGTAACTTCTGTGACAAATTTCACTTAGTTCATATATTTTACCTTCATTATATCCCCAACCTTCACAAACATTTTTAAAACTTATTTACCTTGTTTTTAAAACTACAAAATTAATATTTTAATTTATTAAGATACAGAATATTAATGGCACGAACATAACTAACAATAATCACTCAAACAAATAGTAAAGCTGCACTAAACTTTTTTTTTAGCTAAAATAAATTCATGGTACTATATTCTAAGCCAAACCCTTGTATTTAAATGTTTTGGAAAATAATGTGCAGCTTGGAATTGAGTAAATATGGTAGTTTTGTGTACTATAACTCATTAGCAAAGATGAAGAATTGAACATTTGTGTATGTATAAGGTGGGTTTTTTGAAGGACAAAAAACACTGCTATAAAATGTTAAACTGCCGGATGCTTCCTGTTAACTTCACAAATGAAAAAATATAAAGCTTTAAACTCCTTTTCTAATGATCATTCACCTGTGTAGCAATATTTCCTAAAACTTCAGACTAATTTTCCTACCATTATGCATATAAAACAGTTGAAATTTATGTGATCAAAACTTACCTAGCTTGAGAGCAGCAGCTAATCCTCTAACAACCGCTATAGGATGTTTGAGACAGAATTCTTGGAGTTGAGGACTAAACGCATCCTTCTTGTTTTCCAAATAGACTGATGGTGTTGGTGGTAACAACTGTTCACGTGTTAACTTCTGTTGGGGTGGCTCCGGTGGTTGCGGTGGTGCAGCTCGGTCCGAAAGAATACTGCAGTTAGAAACTCCATTCAGTCCATGGCCCCTGCAAATATTCACAAATAAAGTTGACCTGCAGCATGCTGTACTTGCTAAAATTGCGAAAAAGGCATACTTTTATCACAATTAATAAGGCATTGACATAAAAATATTAACATTAACTAGTCAGCTTAAAAACTCATTTAAATTCGGACTGGACAATAGAAACCAAGAGAATCGAGGTTAAATTTGAGGATCTGGGTACAATGGACTATCTACAGTTTTTCAGGGAACTATCAAAAAAGTTCCATGCATCCAGAATTTCAGTGGATTAGGGTCTGACTTTTACATCAATAAAATAAAAGTTTTAACCTTCCTAATCTTCACGTTGAAACGGGTGATCCCAGAGAAAACCTGCCGACCAGAGTCATCGTCTGGCACGATTCCCACATGCAAAATAAGTATAGGAATTTAAAAAAACTGATNAAAACCTGCCGACCAGAGTCATCGTCTGGCACGATTCCCACATGCAAAATAAGTATAGGAATTTAAAAAAACTGACTACTCTATTGGTATTACTGTAAATAATACACTGAAAAACATACAAAATAATTTATATAATTTATTTTAAGCAGACTGCAAACTTTCTAAAACACACTGAAGATAATGTATGGTCCATACCGTATAAGAAGGCCACTTTCTGACAGTCAGTGAGTGGCAATTGACTAATACGAAACAAACNAAAACCTGCCGACCAGAGTCATCGTCTGGCACGATTCCCACATGCAAAATAAGTATAGGAATTTAAAAAAACTGATTACTCTATTGGTATTACTGTAAATAATACACTGAAAAACATACAAAATAATTTATATAATTTATTTTAAGCAGACTGCAAACTTTCTAAAACACACTGAAGATAATGTAACACTGAATGCAAGCCAAATTTTGAATGACCCACCACACTTGGTCAGCTGAGAGCACGTGGAGAGGTTATTGCCGAGACAGTGTGATCACTGCAGGTGAGACAGAAAAGGGGAAGCCTCCGCAGCAGGAGTGAAACTATTTACCTCTACCATTCCAAACCAGTCTCCACACAGAAAGAGCGCAAAGGCACCATGCGGGTTACTAGCCAACAAGCTTAAACCCCACCAGCCATGTGAGACAAGGAAACCAGCTCTGCTGAGTATCACAGAGTACGCCAAAGCTTACGCGATCCAGGCCACATATCTACACTTACAGTAGAACCCTGTTACAACATTTCTGAAGGACCCTAGAAATGACAGTCTTATATAAAAGAAAACTTTAAAAGAGGGTAATTTTGTATTGAAAACATGTATATGAACCAAGATAAGGCCGCTTAATAAGCAGGAAAATGTTATAAGAGGGTTCCACTGTAGTTGGCGATGCCGTGCTTGCATAGGAAATGTGTAGTTGAAGTAATTAGTAATATTTCAGTTTTAAAAAGGGGTGATTGTGAGACCGAATAAATAAGGCAATTAATATCTGTTTAAGATCTTCAATAATTATATCATTCAAAACCACCTCTTCTGATTTTCCTGTACCCTTACACCTGTCGCGAGTTGCACTGTGTTCAAGTTTGCTGCTTATGCATCATTTGACAAAAGGTGTCAAATAGGCACTTCCAGGATATCAGTTTATTCAGAAGATACGAATGTATTGAAATAAATTAATAAAAATCCTATAATGTCCCCACAAGAAGTTAATGAAAATTAAATTTACACTTGGTAATACAAGTTGCTTAATGTTCAAATAATCTTTTGTGACAAGGGGAGGCCANTAATGAAAATTAAATTTACACTTGGTAATACAAGTTGCTTAATGTTCAAATAATCTTTTGTGACAAGGGGAGGCCAAGTATATGCTTCCAGACTTATCATTTTATTCCAAATATGCTGCCTAATGAGTTAATTTCATTTAAAAATCATGATGATTTTATGCCAGATACGATTAAACACCAATTTTATGGGAATGGTACAATTACGTAATATCTTATACTGAGATTGTGACTTAACCGTTCACACGACACCGTGCAGCGATTGACATATGCCAGCCACTGCAAACTTGCAACACCATGCCTGGCTAGGCCAATGTTCTGGCACGTATTCTCACATCCATCTTTCCACCCTTCCTAGCGAAACAGGGATTGTTTATATTCTTTCAACTTTTCCACTGTGGCAACACAAAATTTAAAGAACACCGATAAAAATATGATGTTAAAATACTGAAATTGAATTCAATGAAAAAAAAAAAGGGGGGGTGAGTATTAAAAGCAGAAATGTAGAATAAATCATTCTGAAATAATATAAAATATAAATCATTGATGTTTTATAAGAACTGGTCCGTGCCGATATGGTATGGCTGGCGTGGTCGGCAGGCTGGCTGGCAGACTAACATAGCTAAGATTAGGGGGAATGATGGAGAGGCATGGCGTGGCGTGGCTGGCAGACTAGTACAGCTAGGAGGGGAAAGGTGGACAGGCTTGGCTGGCAGAATAGCGTTAACTAGGACGAGAGGAAGAGTGGAGTGGCGAGACTGGAGACTAGCACAGCCTATGAAACAAGGAGGAGGGGTGAAGAGGCTTGGTTGGCCATCTACAAGATTTGAAGCGAGGGGTGGAGGGATGTACGACTACCTTTCTCCCTCCAGACACGTCTAAAAATAGATTTCACATTCATCTCCAGCATGGGGGTAGTGCCTGCTGGCCAGCAGTGTTGTGTCAGCTGCCATTCCACATCTCGTCATCCATCGCCCATAAAAGCTACTGCGTAAAATACATGGAATTTTTATATTAGATGGTTTGATGATAAGTTATGGTGTATAATTACATGGTGATGTATAAATATGTGGAAATATAGAGAAGTACACTGAAGAGCCAAAAAAAACTGGTATAGGCGTGCGTATGCAAATAACAGAGGTATGGAACCAATCGGTTAACGCGATGCGGTCGGCAGCTAGATCAGTTACTGCTGCTACAATGGCAGGTTATCAAGATTTAAGTGAGTTTGAGTGTGGTGTTAAAGTCGGCGCACGAGAGATGGGACATAGCATCTCCGAGGTAGCGATAACATTTGGATGTTCGCGTANTCGGCGCACGAGAGATGGGACATAGCATCTCCGAGGTAGCGATAACATTTGGATGTTCGCGTACAACCATTTCACTTGTGTACCGTGAATATCGGGAATCCGGTAAAACATCACATCTTCGACATCACTGCAGCCGGAAAAAGATTGTGAAAGAACGGGACAAACGACATCTGGCGAGAATAATTAAATGTGACAGACGTGCAACCCTGTCTCAAATTGGATCCCTGCAGGATTCATGGTGTGAATTGCCTCCTGCATACCTTTAGACATTAGCAGAGTCCATGCCACGTCGTCTTGCGGCACTTCTACGTGCG
>NQII01000010.1:1321934-1340717 GCA_002778355.1 Clitarchus hookeri
CACACAATATTAGGCAGGTGTACCAGTTTTTTCGACTCTTCAGTGTATGAAGATTTCAAATTGGCATCTGCTTGTGTTCTCTCTCCCATACGGCCCAATACAAGATAATCTGTCATAAAATCTTGTGTGTTACGTTTGGACAATACATTCCTTAGACTTGCAATGTTGCACTGTTTGGCAATGTCAAATCACTCCTTAGGTGATATAAGGTGGGAGGCATGGACACTTTCATAACAAATGAGAATGATTACACAACCTGCTAACCCGGAGGAATATATAACCCCTGAATTGCAAACTCCATTTTGGAATGTTTTCCCTTAGTCCCTTCAGGACAACACTAGTCAACATTTAGGGTCAGAGCCTTTCTTACGGCGACATAATTTAATTNTTTCCCTTAGTCCCTTCAGGACAACACTAGTCAACATTTAGGGTCAGAGCCTTTCTTACGGCGACATAATTTAATTGCTCTTGCTTTCTTTGTCAACAGGTCACCTTAATTTCTGCCGGTTCCTCGAGAACCAGGAAGCCTAGGAGAGAGTACATGTTGATTCTCTCTAGAATAAATACGTTCTAGTCTAACAACAGAGTTCAAATGCCAGGGTGGACAAATTCGATATTTGAATTTTCTGTGCTGCCACCTCTCGTGGTTTTTGTAGTTGGCAGAACTGCATCCAGCACTGGATCACAGAACAGGCAACCCTGGGCCACCAAGAGGAAGCAGTCAGTTATTTGTGAAGCATCATGGAGGTGAGTAGTGTCAATCGAGCAGCCTCCCTTCCAATCAATGTTTTAATTTTGCATCTGAAGTAATTCGAGTTTACAGTCCATTTTATCTCCGTGGCATTGGTGCATGCATTTGTAGGCTAGAGCCCTACTAGGTACACTCTGCAAGGAAGCAATAGAGCCACCCTAATCAGTTAACCCACTCCATCCACCACGTTCAATTCACCGGTTGGAGTGACAGGACTGATGCGGCATGATTCAATTGCCTCTGCATACCCTTAGTTAGAGAATTCTGTCACCTGGTCTTGCTTTTTAACAGTTGGACAGTAGCACCTACCCTTTTCCATTCACCCACAGAGGGACAAAGAAGGCAGAAGAGAAGGCAGCTTCGGCTGCTACAGCCAAACAGTTGTCGAGCAATCCATCCCAGTCAGCAATCAGATACACACTAACGACATCTTCAGTACGGGTAAGCGTTTCATTGAAGATTTTCTCACACTAGATATCTTCATCAAACATATACCATAAATGGAAATTCTTTAATCTCCCAAAATGTTCTGGAGATCTCCTCCAATGGAAAATGGGCAGTGAACAGAAATATGCAAAACTATGTGGAGTCACGAGAGAGGGTTTCAGAAGGCACCTTCCCTTTCAAGACCGACCCAAATACAGATTCAAATGCCACTGGAGGTCCATCAATTTTGCCTCCAGTCATAATCTGAGGAAATAAGTCTGCCCCAATTAGTAGGTTGACAGGACCTGGCATGTCGAAGGAGGAATCTGCCAAATGCAGGCAAGAGACAAAGCGACAAATTTTGCGAGAAAGTTTTCTGTTGGGCAAGCTACCAGAGATCTGTGGAAGTTCAAAAACATCCAAAGTAAACTGAAGGCCAGGTTTTCCCACAGAGGTAATAACTATTGAGGAACAGGACTTTGCCACACTAACTGGAGTATTCGACAAACCACGAACACGAAAGTTGGCCTTTTCGCCTCCTAAATGCAGTTTCTGCATGCATCACTCCGTAATGAAGCTAGCCTGACAAGCAGTGTCCAAGAGTGCCAGAACCACATGTGGAGTTTTTAACAAATTTTAGAACGGTACCTGAGCAGTTGACAAGACTGTATGATGTTGCGCTGCAAATGCCAGTGTGATGGCAGATGCAAAAGCAGGAGGGGTATCACTAGAAGGAGGGGTTCTTGGCCCTCGATCCACACTAGAGTTTTCTGTAGTCTTTAGGTCAAAATGAAATAGGGAATGATTACTACCACCACAATGCCAACAAGACGATGGGCAGGTTTTGGACTGGTTAAACTCGGGAACAAAATTTAGACATAACCTATGTTTCTTTACTAATGCATAGCGGTCCTGAGGCCTCCGATTGGTGAACTAAGGGCATCAATACAAGGGGTGAGTTTCATAACACAAACAACATAGCACCCCCCCAACTGACTTTGCCAAAAGGGTAGACGAATGAGAGTATGATAAAACACATGACAATTAACATCCCACCCACCTTGAAATATTATATTTCAACTAATTCACTGGCAAGAGGCACAGCTTCACAAGTGGTCTGGTAATGGCTCCTGATGAGGTTAACACCTAAGCCACATGCACGACACCATTAGGGCCAAGAAATGTTTTCACAACACGACCCAGACACCAGTTCATAGTTGGCATGTTAGGTTCCTGAACAAGGACATGTCTGCCCACTTGCACGTTAGGTGCATCTTTCGTCCACTTGCCCTGAAGTTGCAGCTGATGATAATCCTTATGCCAACATGACCAAAATGACTGATGAAGTTGCTGCAGAAGTGTCCATCTTGAAATACTTATTAGCTGGAACTGTAGTCACATATTCTGGGAGTATCTAAGGCAGACTTAATGCTAAAAAATGGGTTGGGGTCAGAACCTGAAGGATCTGTAGACAGAGCACACAATGGTCGCGAGTTGAGAACTGACTCCACTTGGGTGAGCACAGTGTGGAACTACTCATTACTCAGCAATTGCTTCGCAACAACCTTGGTTAGGTGTGACTTGACAGCCCTAGCACCAGCTTCCCACAGTCCTCCGAAGTGAGGGGCTCCAGGTGGGTTGAAGTGCCAAGTGATTTGTTGCGTGTATAATGATTGTTTGATAGTCTCATCTTTGCTTGTGCTGAGAAAGAAAGTAAAAAAATACATTCAGCTGGTTGCTGGCACCAAAAAGGTTTGTCCCACAATCACTGAAGAGATCCTGATACCACCCACGTTGTGCCACAAATATTTGCACTGCAGCCAGAAATGCGTCAGTTCTGAGAGACGACACCAATTCTAAATGGAGTGCTTTTGTGGCAAGACAGATGAACAAACAGATATATGCTTTAAACATCCTAGGTTTCCTGGCTCTTACCATTGTAACGGTAAATGGAACAACATAATCCACTCCAGTTTTTAGAAAATGCTTGGCTTGAGTGACTCTTTCAGCCGGAAAATTTGCTACTCTTCGTGTTGTATGTTGTGGCAGACAGCGAAAACATATCATGTACAAGTGAAGCCTGCGTCTCACTACATCTCTGCCAATGACGATCCAGAAATTTTGCTGGAAAACTGATAACAAATCTTGCGGACCAGGATGGAGCAAACCTCTGTGCAGTTGTTCAACAATCAACTCTGTCAAGAAACACTGTTTTGGGAGAGGTGCAGGATGTTTCAAATTACGTGGCAAATATGATACATGCAACTTCCCACTAACTAGAATTCCTTCAGAGTAAAAAAATGGATTTAAGTTTCTGAGGGTATCAGGACACTTTCCCTTCTCAAGAAATGACAATTCTGATGCAAAGTGTACCTGTTGAATTTTTTTCACCTAGAACATTAAATCTGTCTGCAGCTNTTTTTCACCTAGAACATTAAATCTGTCTGCAGCTAATCAATCCGCAATGAGGAACCTTGAGTAGGCTTTCGCAACTGTGGTTTCATAAATGCAATAAGCCATAATTCTCTCGATCTTGTGAAGACATGAAAATAGATGCAGCAGTGAACATTCAATTTGCTGAGTCACTCAAGCCATCTGGTTGGAAGTTGCCAAGTGCTCTTCAACCAGTTAAGTAGCACACTGATTCTGCTAACCGTTACTGTAATTTGGCCTGACATCCTCGGTCTCCTGCAGCCACGTAGGTCCCTCCCACCACAGAGGGTGGCCCACAGTTTGGATGGTAAGAGGTCCCTTGAAGCACAGTTTGTAGGATTTTGCATTGATGGCATATGGTGCCACTACTCAGAGAGGNGGATGGTAAGAGGTCCCTTGAAGCACAGTTTGTAGGATTTTGCATTGATGGCATATGGTGCCACTACTCAGAGAGGGAGGGGGTTGTTGTCTGGATTTCTCCAATCCTGTTGGCTACAAATGTTTTCCAATGATGGGATGAGATGAACGAATCCATTCCAGTGTTACAGTAGTCAGTCCAGGAAAACACATTATCTACCTTAAGTGTCGACCCAAAGACACTTAGGACGTAAATAAAGTGTTTTTCAAGCAGTAATGCTACACACAATTCGAGCCTTTAAAGTGAAACCCATTTGATAGGTCCCACTTTAGACCGCCCCACGACCAGGTGTACGGACACTACCCATCCTGATGCAAAGCTCTTAAATACACTACTGCAGCATAACCAACCACAGAGCTGTTGAAAAACCGTGGAGCTCCACTAGAGGTCCTCTGGCCACACAAATTCCTTTCAGCAGTGATAGCTCTTTCTTGAGTTGTAACTATTTTGTGTGAACAGCAACAGGAAATTCTGCATCCCACTTTGCACCGTGGATCCATAGTAGTTGAATGAAGCTCTTCACCAGCAACAGCAGAGGGGACAACCAACCCAATGGGTCAAATATTCTTGACAGATCAGAGAGAATTCCCCATTTAGTGACTGCTTTACTCGGAGGTTGCACTCAATATGAAAACTGGTCAACACTAGGATTCCACTGCAGCCCTAAAACCTTCAAGGTGGTATGTTAGTTTGAATCAAACAAGTGAAAGACAGATTGCTGGAGCTCAGATTATGGCAATCCTTTAAGAAATTCTCGACTGTCGCTAGCAAATTTACAAATGTGAAATTCCCCAGTTTTCAACAACTCAACTAGTTCCACTCGGAGGACAGACGTTTCTGCCACTGACTTTGCACTAGTAACAATATCGTCCACATGTGTCCGAGATTAGGGCTGCCGCAGCAAGGTGGTATTTGTGGCCATCATCCTTTTCAAGTTGTCTAAGGGTATGAAGAGCAAGAAACTGAGCAGATTCTACCCCGTAGGTAACTGTTTTCAAATGATAGTCTTGAACAGACTCAGATTCATCTGAATGCCATAGAATTCTTTGAAAATTTTGATGCTCAGCCTGAATTAATTTGTGTTTACATTTGCTGAATGTCAGCAGTGAACACAGTATGATGAGGATGGAACTGCAGAATCAATTCACTTATCTCGCACTATAATTTTTTGCCTGGCAGCAATACATCATTCAGTGAGGCATCTGACAAAGTTTTGGCTGAGGCATCAAATACAACTAGAATCTTGGTGGTTGTACCAGGCTTCAAGAGAGAGTGATGGAGAATGTACACAGCTGAGGAACAATCTGTTTCATCCTAGGGTACCTTTTCCATGTGGCTAGTAATGATATAATCTGCCATAAATTCTGCATACATCTACTTGAGCTCAGGGTTCTGGCAAAATCTTTGCTCCAGCCCAAAGTAGTCGAGTTAGAGCTTGAGGCCTAGAACTTCCTAGCTCTGGCTTTGCTGACCTGAGAGTTTGCTCAAATATTGTTTCACATTGTTTCTCCTCTCGGGAAAGAGCAGCAGCAGCCATGGGTGATTTCTTTAACTCCCAAAACCTCTTCATGGTTTTGTCACGTGATGAAGTAGCATGAAGACACGTAAAGAGTTGTGACGAGAGTTCCACAGTTTTAGAGTCCACCCTTCCCATTACTGGTGATACTGGACNTCTTTAACTCCCAAAACCTCTTCATGGTTTTGTCACGTGATGAAGTAGCATGAAGACACGTAAAGAGTTGTGACGAGAGTTCCACAGTTTTAGAGTCCACCCTTCAAGGCGAGAGCCCGTCAGTATTAGTGGAAACAGTTCAGCTCCAATTAACAGATCAATAGGGCAAGGAGTTCCAAAGTTGGGGTCCACCAAGCAGAGGTTGGCTAAATGTTCCCATTGATTGGCTGGTAAGTTAGTGTTAGGTAATGCACCACTTATTTGATTCAAAACTAGCATGTCAGCTCCGAATTGGTGAGCAGGACCATCATTTGGCTTTTGGTGAAAACCTTCGTGTCTGCCACTGGTGACCCTGAAAGACCATGTACAGGTTTCAAATATTTTTGCCTGGGCAACCCAAGTTTCTGCAAACAGCCACAGGTAATGAAATTTTCTTGGCTGCCTGAATCTAGAAGCACTAACTGTGTGACTATTACCAGTTTTATCTCCAACACCAACAAGAGCTATTGTCAACAAAAAAAATTACATGTCTGTCAAGCCTGTGAGGTTAGAAGCAGGAGTCAATTCACTGCTTCCACACTCAGTGCTTCTATTTGCACGGCCTGACAGTTCTTCAGTTTCAGAGGGAATGTCTTTTTCAAAATGCAACGGGGTATGATGTCTCAAGATGCACTGGCGGCTGGTTGTCTTTGAGGGACAGTTCAGTTTATGTGATGTCCTGAGGCAATGATATCTTTTCAAACCATTCTCTTAGCGGAAAAAAAAAAAAAAAAAAACCCCCCCCACACACACACACACACACATTTCGACAATGTTTATAAAGTCTTGACACATTTCAGACTGTTGATTCCTCTCCTGCAATTGCGACCAATGACTGTGCGAAATGTGAACGAGTAAATTTCTGTGAATTCTTGTACTTCTGCCTGCCAGCCAAAGATTCAACCATACATTGATGACCTTCAAGAAAAGTAAGGAACTGACAGTATGTGGGCAATGTTGTGTTGGGTAAACAATATTGAGCTTTCATTCCTTTCTAAGGTTCAGATCCAGTTTTCCTTCAAACAGATAACAAAAGTGGGTCCCAAGTTTCAACGGACACATTCAAAACTTTTAATGCAGCAATGTGTTCATGAATTGTGGCTAACAACTGCAGCAGACTTGAAGGGTTACCTGAAGTTATGTGAGGTGTACTAACAAGTGCATCAATATGATGAGACAATAAGATGCCTATTGTACCCTTTTCAAAGCAAGGTCTGAGCTACTTCATAGTTATCTGGGGTAAGTGGAAGAGACTGACAGTGGTTCCCCTAACACTGACAACTTCAAATATGAGAGATTTTCCACATTGCTTAGTGAATAGTTTTGAGTAACTAATGTATCAAATAAATTAGCGAAGTTCTGCTACTGCCCAATATCACCCCTGAATGTTGACAGCTTTATCATACGAAGCGCTATTCTCTATGCAGACATCGATGGGTGTTTTTGCTTCACAGATGGCCGAGACAAGGAATCTGCAATGGTGATTGTGTTGTAATACAAATCGTCAAAATCATCCAGACATTTTATATGAACATCTCCATGAAGGACATAAATTTCTCCAACAACTGCTAAAATGGTTAGGTGATCATAAAAACTTTTGCATATGTTTTCCAAATCCCAGCATGTGGCCTGGAATAATTACATTTGTGAAGGGTCTGTTAATGCCTTTTCGCCTAAAGTCGAAGCTCTTTGCTAATGGCTTAATTTCAAAATGCACATGAACGACTATGCCCAGAGTCATTTAACTTTGTCACTCACGAAGACAAACAAAAATGTCAACCAACACTTGTCATATGTCCACATTTTGATGTACATATTATTGGCACTAACTGTAGTTTGCATTATTCGCAAACCACTGCATCCACTTGGTAGACAAAAATATTCCGATTTTCACCTATTTGCTGTTCCAGTCGCTCACTTTCTCAAACACAAAAATGTTTTGGAATCACTCACAAATTCGAAGCAATGCAAGTAGTGTGAATGAAAACAATTTTTTAATTCTACTGATGGCAAGGTTAGGAGATTATTGCTATAGTTCAATTCAATATATCCTACAGAATCATCAAGCGCTCATTCACATGCAAAGAAAAAACCAGAATAACCTATTTTTTATTTTGCTATTTCTAAAAGGGAAATTCCANAAGGGTCTGTTAATGCCTTTTCGCCTAAAGTCGAAGCTCTTTGCTAATGGCTTAATTTCAAAATGCACATGAACGACTATGCCCAGAGTCATTTAACTTTGTCACTCACGAAGACAAACAAAAATGTCAACCAACACTTGTCATATGTCCACATTTTGATGTACATATTATTGGCACTAACTGTAGTTTGCATTATTCGCAAACCACTGCATCCACTTGGTAGACAAAAATATTCCGATTTTCACCTATTTGCTGTTCCAGTCGCTCACTTTCTCAAACACAAAAATGTTTTGGAATCACTCACAAATTCGAAGCACTGCAAGTAGTGTGAATGAAAACAATTTTTTAATTCTACTGATGGCAAGGTTAGAAGATTATTGCTATAGTTCAATTCAATATATCCTACAGAATCATCAAGCGCTCATTCACATGCAAAGAAAAAACCAGAATAACCTATTTTTTATTTTGCTATTTCTAAAAGGGAAATTCTAACCAAAAATGTTAGTGATGTTACGGAAGCACGTAGATATAACACAAAATTAATTTTTTTTTAGTTTGATGAAATANAACCAAAAATGTTAGTGATGTTACGGAAGCACGTAGATATAACACAAAATTAATTTTTTTTTAGTTTGATGAAATAGTCATGCCCCGATGTAATGAACATGTAGGTAACGAAAACAGCGATCTAAAGTAAAGGTTTTCAGGAACCACAAAAAAATACCAAAAATTTATGAAAATAATAAAAATTACATTCACTGGCCCATGGCAATAAAATGTAGTTATTTCTCAGTATGACCCTTAAACCATCCACTGAAAAAAAAAAAAAAAGGCCGCCCATCCCTAGCATCAAGCTACCATCCAACCATAGCCAATAACATTGCGGTGTTACAGATCTACCCCTTCATCTCCCTATAGCTAGGGCCATGGACTTTTCGCGATCGCGAATAAACGACGATAAATGCGAAATCGTCACAAAATTTAGTTTTTACGCGAAATATGGCATATCGGACTTTAATGCGCTAAATATAGCCACATTTACCAGTAAAATTTTGTTTGCAGTATTGCAAAGCAAACACGCACTCACATTTTAACACTAGGTGGCGAGATACCGTATTTCGGCATGTAAAGATTTCATAATAATAATAATATATATATAAAAAAAAAAAAGCTACAGAAAGTTGGTTGCAACTTATTTACGAGATATTGCCATTTAAAAATAAAATTTACCCCCAAAACATGTTCAGAAATTGGTCTACAAACAGTACATTTTAATGTTTTATCTTAGTTTGTAAGAAGGTAAAAAAAATGTGAACATATGAATAGCTTTTCAATTGTGCAATAATTTGTTCACTCATGTTCATAAACAAAATATCCTTTATCGTGCACGCGTAGAAAGTAAACATGGTGGAGCTCGGTCATAGATGCTGTACATGAGAAAGATATCTTACGCAGTTTGCACGCTCGCCACCGCGCCACAAATGCACAATGATAAGACGCCACTTTGTGTCAAATGTTGCCGTGTGTTTGCTTTCTCAAGTCACGATACCACCTGGGGAATACTATATGCGGGAAGTATATTTGTAAACAGTAATAATAAAATGTTCAATCATTCTGTTGTGTAAGGTAGAAAAAATTATTATTTCGTATTTAAGAAAAGGATAGTTCCTGTTTTTGTTTGGTATTTACTATTTGTTTTAGCGTAGGTTCCTGTTACGTGTGTTAACGTATTTCAATACTCGGACATTGTTTAATATACCATGGACGGGAACGGGATTTTAAAATTGATGGTTTATTCATATTTGATGAACGAAACATAACTATGATGTGTAAATACTGCGACATCCGTGTTGAATGGCAACGCAAAGACACATGCAAAAAACATGTACAAGGTGATTCACACAAATGAACAAAAGAATTCTACCTAAAAAACAATAATACCCCAAACAACTGATCATTGTTAGCGCAATTGATAGAAGTCAGACAACGAAACAAAATAAACAAGAGTTTATAAAAGACTTCACGAAAATGTTGCTCGCAGCCAACATACCTATTGAAAAGGCTTGAAATACTTGAAAAATTGTCTTCGAAAATATGTACCTACCAGGTAAGCATGTAAATGCAGGGTTTTCATCTATCTGTATTTTTGTTTATATATTTGCACAGTGATGCACAGAGAATGTCTTCCCACATTATGAAAAAATATAGATTTTCATAGGTTACTATAAAATCAACATATTCTAAATGTCATAAACAGACAATTTTTATTAGTTCCTTGAAATCATGTTTCCAATGCAGGCCTACGTGTCAAATTTTTAGGTTCCTTTTTTTATTGGTATAAAATATTGATTACAAATATAAACCAGAAAATACAGCAATTTGTCTGAATTTTTCTTAGANGCTATAAAATATTGATTACAAATATAAACCAGAAAATACAGCAATTTGTCTGAATTTTTCTTAGAAGCTTGTGTTAATTAGATGGAATTAATAAGTTTTAAAAATAAACAAAGAAGTAGGCCTACCCAATTTCTCACTTTTATTTCAGGTTCAGGTGATATTCCAACGTCCCAGGTCATGAGGCAAAATTATGTCCCAAAAATCAGAGAGGATCATTTCACTCAATTAAAGTAGGCTTTAAAAAACAAGAAAGTTTGTATCATGTGTGATGAAACCACAAACAGAATGGCCACGACGCATAAAAAACAAAACTATGGTGCTCTTTCAGACTTGGTGAACATGTGTTTGTTGGTGGCATAAAAGAACTGGAGAATGTTAATGGCACTGAGTGTTCACGAGCAATTTTGTCTGTGGTAGCACAGCATGAAATTAAACATGAAAATGTTGTAGCAGTGGCTAGTGACTCTGCATGCTACATGACTAAATGTATGGACTCTTTGAGGGTGATATTTTCCAAAAGCATGGTTCATGTTCAGTGCTGGACACACAAACTTAACATTGTAGCTAGTTTGTGGAGTGTTGCACTGCCACAATTGAATTCATGTGTTCAAAATGCCAAATAAGGTTTTCTCAATGCTCGTAAGAGAAAACACATATGTACATTTCCTGAAGGAAAAGTATCCTGGTGGGGAAAAGAAAGCCACCCTCTTCCCAGTACCAGTGATGACCAGGTGGAACTCCTGGTTTCATTCTGTTGAGTACATTGCAGAATATCTTGAAGATCTGATTGAATTCTTTCAGCAAACAGAAGCTGAGAGTAGTGCTTCAAACTATTTCAGCAACTTAAGTATCACCGAGCGAAACACTGAAGTGCTATGCACTTTTTTTAGTAGAACACTGCACTGCACTTATTGAGAACATTATGGAACTTGAGGGCTCACAGTACATCCTATGTCACAAATTATACTCTTTATCAGAGCTAGAGAACACCTTTTGGTTAGTTAGCAGAGGCATATTTAGAGAAAGAACCTCTGCTGCTATTACTCAACTGCCAACACAGGTTAAGCAGTGTGCAATGAAGGAAGACCTAAAAAATGTGGGTTTGAAGAGTCACTCCAAAATACACAGTCGTAAGGAAAAGACACTGCAAAACAATTTTTTGCAACTACTGACCAATTGTTTGGTGTCAGAAATATAACAAACAACATCGTTGATGAAAAATTGTTTGCGTATGTAGGAAGTTTTTCTTTGCTGAACACACTCACGCAGACAGAATTTCTGCAAGGCTATCTTGTTTTGCAGCAGCATGTAAGTTTCAGGAATTTTGAAAGAAGGGCAAACTACTGATGTCCTCAATGTTTTGCATGGTCTACGTGAGCAACATTCAACTTTTGTGTCACAAGCTGTGGATTCCCACATAAAATGCAGACAGCGAGCGAGCTTTCTCTGCATATGGACACATTTTAACCGATTTTCAGACGGGTCTAAAACCGAACAACATTGAGCTAATGCTTGCCAAATACTTTGGTACTAGCACGTAAATTGACACTTTTCTAAACAAGATATATTTTTTCTTGTGATAGGATTTGGTATTCTCATTTTCAAAACGTAGTGGTGAATTATTGTGTGTGTTCTTAAGTTAGAAGTATTAATTTTTTGTTTCTACATATATTGGCNGGTAGTGAACTCTGTTTGTACAAATATATATATATATATTTTTTTCTGTACTGTATATTTTACATTTTGTAGTGCTGTGTTAAATGTGATCAAATAATATTTTTAATGTGAATTTATGTATAATTTTTTAGTAGCCGGTAACGTGAAATGTGGAAATCCTGTTGTTTTTTTTTTACAAATTATTTCCAGTTTATTTACCTAAAAGACACAATTCCATAGTTTTATAATTTTTTGCGCTGGATTTTCAAACATTCATGACGAACAGTAAAGTTTTTATTTACCGNCCTGTTTTTTTTTTTTTACAAATTATTTCCAGTTTATTTACCTACAAGACACAATTCCATCGTTTTATAATTTTTTGCGCTGGATTTTCAAACATTCATGACGAACAGTAAAGTTTTTATTTACCGCTATAATGTTTTTATTTACCGCCTTAATGTTTTTAAGTGAATTTTTGTACCGCTTTTAACAACTTTTTATGAAGAAATTTGGAAATTTTACTTACCACTTTTAAGGGGCCTTACCTATAGCACATTAATCTTGTGACCACGCCATGTCTACCTTTGTGTGCACTGTGCAGTGTTTGATACGTTTTTCAAAAGTGATAATATAACTTTGATTTTTGGCTTTTCTGCTTGGATTTTGACTACGGACTGCAATTGAAATCGACTGCATTTCCTGTTAACGACCTGCTTGCGCAATTTTGTAATAGAATACTATTTTATTTACAGTTTTGGATAAAACACATTAACATCAATAATAGCACCAGCAGCGCCTGTTTCTCATGCAACACGCCTCGCTTCTCTGTCGCACATGTCACAGTGGCTCTTGAATTGAAAAGTAGGTCACATCCTTCTACCAGCTGTGCACATCATGTCGCCTGACTACATGTGCCGCTATGGGCTGTCAGTGTGTTGGATAAATAAAGGCATGATTGTGATACAATGTACAAATAATTGTTTTTTTTAAATTTATTTATTTCATTTTAATGAGAAAGTTGGCCTTCGCACTGGCAAAAAATGTACCCGGGCAGAAAATATATGCACAGTAACATGCGCCACAATGTTTACATTTTTGTAGCAGTAAGAGGATGTCCACGGCCTCGTGGGGTGTATATTTCTATCCAGAAGACTTATACTTCTTGAAATAAATCTGTGTTTCATTAATAAATTGTCTAGTTATTGTACAAAAGGTTTTCGGAAATTGGTTTTGCACACATTATAAGGCCAAAGGAGGAACCCAAGATTCCGGCACCATGAGCCGACACAGCCCCAGTACCAACATCCAAGCTGCCTAAATGTTGTTCTATCCGGGCTTTTACTTCAACCGGGACTGCCCGGTAAAACAGGCAAAAAGACATCTGCAAAGAGACGGTGGGGTACCAAATCCAAACCGGGAAGCCACCAGTCCTGCTACCAAAAATAACCGTAACCAGGATTGAAGCAAGGATCAGGAAAATGACTGGACCGGGCTGCCAAGTGGACTAGCACTTCCAGTAGCAACAGGTCCATCCCTACCAATCAGACGTTAATCAAGGGGGAAGACCCTCCTGAAGCTCCCCATATAGAAGTGGCCATAAATGGTAAAACTGCAGCAGCACTGCTGCACTCCGCAGCGACTGATAACTTTGTATGCCATGACCTACTTACCGCTAGCCAGTACGCTGTGTTACGAACCGAAGAGAAGAGAATGGTGTACATGACCCAATCTAACTTCTTAAAATAGAAGGCACTGTCAACATTCATTTTAAGATTGGAAATCACGACCACCAAGCAGAATTCCTCGTAGCACCTCACATCAGGGAGGAATTCATATTGGGACAACCACTGCTACAGAGCCAACACTGCATTATAGATTGCGGACAAAGGCGTATCAATATCAGCAACCAAGAATGGGCCACGATAAACTAAGACCTTAGGAGGGAGGAGGCAGAACCCTCTATGGTAAAACCTGAAATAATTAACCACCAACTAAAACCTCCAAAATTCCGCCAATTGCTTAACATACTCCAGAAGAATTCACAAGCTTTCAGACACAGGACAGAAACTACCCCTTGGCCCCATCGTCTCACCAGAAGAGAATTGCCCGCAACAAGGATAGATCAACTGATCAAAGCCATCCTCAAAACAGAACCACAAACCATGAAACAACTGCGAAGATTTCTTGGGTTTTGCAACTGATTACACGACTTCGTACCCAACATCGCTCAGTTGATAGGCCCCTAAACCAGCTATTAGAGAAAGAAGCCTGCTGGAAGTGGGGAACCAACCAACCAACTGTGTTCCAGGAACTCAAAGCCAGCTTCTAAACAATACCAGTACTTTACAGCCCACAAAAAGGAAGGCTGGATTTTGCAAACAGATGCATACCAAACCGGACTCGGCGAAGTGCTATACCAATAAGACAAGAGACCCCAGGCCATCNTCAAACCGGACTCGGCGAAGTGCTATACCAATAAGACAAGAGACCCCAGGCCATCACCTATGTTAGCATGAGGCTTAACGTCTCCAAACACCACTACCCTATTAACAAGCAAGAGTGTCTCACCATCATCTGGGCTATGTGTAAATACCATTACCACATCGAGGGACACCCCTTCATCCTCCGGATGGATAGCAAAGCCCTNAAAGCCAGCTTCTAAACAATACCAGTACTTTACAGCCCACAAAAAGGAAGGCTGGATTTTGCAAACAGATGCATACCAAACCGGACTCGGCGAAGTGCTATACCAATAAGACAAGAGACCCCAGGCCATCACCTATGTTAGCATGAGGCTTAACGTCTCCAAACACCACTACCCTATTAACAAGCAAGAGTGTCTCACCATCATCTGGGCTATGTGTAAATACCATTACCACATCGAGGGACACCCCTTCATCCTCCGGATGGATAGCAAAGCCCTCAAATGGCTACATGAATCCAAGAACACCAAGACGAATCTCAGTCGCTGGGCAATGTTCCTTACAGAATTCATATTCACACTCCAACACTCTCCCAGAAGGATGAATGACCTGCCAGACACCCTCTCCCATCAGCCCAATGAACAAGGAACAGAGGAGGAGGAGGATTGGGTGAAGATGACCGCCTCAACCAGCCTCACCACCCTACGTCCAATCATGTGATCCAACTGCAGCAGCTGCAGATAAGCAAGTATACCCTGAGCTACTATCAACCGCAAGACCCGNCATATTCACACTCCAACACTCTCCCAGAAGGATGAATGACCTGCCAGACACCCTCTCCCATCAGCCCAATGAACAGAGGAGGAGGAGGATTGGGTGAAGATGACCGCCTCAACCAGCCTCACCACCCTATGTCCAATCATGTGATCCAACTGCAGCAGCTGCAGATAAGCAAGTATACCCTGAGCTACTATCAACCGCAAGACCCGGACGTAAAACGCCTACTCGACGACGTAACCCACTTGTATGAACTGCGCGACACGTTGGTATCATCCCGCAACAGGAACCCAGGTGCTGAGTGGAAACTGTGGGTCCCCACAGCCTAATGGCCAGGGATATGCGAGCACCACCATGATCACAGACAAACAGGGCACCCAGGTATAAAAGCAACAATCAAGAGACACAGGACAGTGCTATATTTGGGACGGGATGAGCAGAGACAGACAGTATGTCAACAACTGCAAAGCATGCTGTCGCCACAAGACCTACCCCGTACCCAAACACACTGGCATACCACGTCGCCCACAAATGCCACAGACTCACTTAGCAGTAGATTTGATGGGCCCATATTCCTGAAGCACCTGAGAAAACCGCTACCTACTGGTCACCACTGACCAGTTCTCTAGATGGGTGAAGGTCTTTCCTCTAACCAGCCAAGAGACTTGGGGAATCCTTCGGAAGTTAGAGACAGAGATATTTCCCTGCTGGGAATACCCCCAAGTGATCCTGACATATAATGGGATCCAATTTCCCAGCATCGCTTGGAAGATGGCCTGCAAAAAATGGGTGGNCCCCAAGTGATCCTGACATATAATGGGATCCAATTTCCCAGCATCGCTTGGAAGATGGCCTGCAAAAAATGGGTGGTAGAAATATGGACAACCCCATAATTTCACCCACAAGCCAACCCCACTGAGTGGAGGAACCAGGATCTGAAGAAGAGTATCCAACTCAGTGTGGGAAACGACCATATACATTGGGACACCCATCTGCCAGATATCTTCTTCACCTTGAGGCAGCGAAATAACAAGGCAATTAACACCTCACCCAGCGAATTGCTGTTTGGCTGACCTCTACTCAGACCTGGGGAATGGCAATGGGAGATAGAACATGCCATTATGCCCCTGCCCCAGATGGGGTGAACAGAAGCACAAGATTGCACCCAACAAGACAGATAAATAAAATGCAAGTACCCCAAACCCAAAATGGGGATAAAACAGTTTGATATGGGAGAGAAGGTGCTCCTCAAGAACCACCCACTAAGCAGAGCCAATGCCCAGTTCAGAGCCAGCTTAGCCCAAAAATGGTAGGGTCCTTGCACTGTTGTCGGGAGGCAGGAAAATGTGTACGGTCTGAAGACCTCCATGGTACAACCACTGTGGATGAGGCTCCAGACGAACCTTGGGAGGATGAATCAGAAAACACTGAGCCACTTCAAGGAGCCAGCCACCCACAAAGGAAAAGAACAAGATCCAAGTGGTATGCCAACAGCCAGCAACAATTGCCCCCAAGACGTCAACGACGGGTCGTCACCACACACTGCTGGAGGGCCAACACCTATGGGAGCCACTACTGCATAAATCTACAAGCTGCCGAGGGGAGCAATGTCCATCCCTACTATACCCTCCACACCATCTAGATACCATCCACCCAGATCACCACGGGGGGAGTTCCCGAGCCAGCTGATCTCGGCTCTCGTGGCTATCTCCCTTGAACCGCGAGCGCCAGTTCATGCAGATACGCTTGTGTTCCACCAAAGAAGCAGATGAGCACAGCAGTGCCGGATGGCGGTGCCAATGCATCTCATCTTGACAGGGCAGAGGTGCCCGACCCTGCAGGCAAGATCCAGGGCAAAGTCCAGCACTTGCCTACGCCTCGCGTAGCTGGCGAAGCAGATGAGCCCAGCCGGGTAGCAGAACAAGAGGAACCCAGTCCTACAGGCGAGGTGCAGACAGGTATCAATCCCCTACCTCTGATAGACCAGGATGAAGCCGCCACGCCAGATAACGTTGCCGAGCCCCAGAGGCGAGAGTTACACCCATGCGCTTGCTGCACAAACTTTCAAAACCAAGGTGGCAGGTAGAGAGAGACTAAGTGGAGGCCGACTCGTAAATTCACAAGGCCTTACCATAAACATGCAGCTTTGCNAAGTAAATGTCACATAAGAAAGACAGGACTCGAAAGTGATTAAGTGATCCAACAGAAAAATTGTTTATATTGCAAATATGTTAATTTGAGTAATATGTTGTTTTGAAGTGTCATGTTTTTATTTTTTATTTTTTTTAAGCTAATTTAGGTTACTCCTATGTAATAATAAGTATGCTTAATTTTTTAAATTATTTGATGTGTATCTCACTTTGTTGAACAGGTTTTTATAGTTCGTAAAAAGTGGAAAGCACCCCACTCAGGTTAGAACCCCGTGCCACATGTAACGTATCACTGCCGTGCGACACATAGCAGACACTAGAGAGAAACCCGCTTAAAACTTTGCCTTCAGCGCCACAGCAGGAGACAGATAAAAACTTGCCCATGTGAGTTTGGGCTAATTCCCTACAATATGTACCGCATGTAAAATTGCATCTTCTATTGCAGGATACAAACGGTAATTTGTTTTATGTAAATAACCACAGCCATCAGCTGTTCACTTAGAGCGACATGCAGTCTTTCTCGACCTTAAAAGGCAGGTTAATTCGCCCTACTCCCCGCCACGTGACACACACACAAGGGAGGGGTAGCAATAACAAACAGCAATTACTTGCAAAAAAAAAGAGAGAGAGAATAAGAGCAAGCGAGAGAGAGCGAGCAAGCTGGAGAGAGAGAGAGAGAGAGCACGAACAAGAGCGAGAAAGAGCTAGAGAGAGAGAGCGAGAAAGAGCGAGAGAGCAAGAGCGAGTAAGAGCGAGTAAGAGCGAGAACGATCGCGAGAGAGAGCAAGAACGCTCGAGAGACAGAGAACGCTCGAGAGAGAGAGAGCGCATCGGAGAGAGCGTGCACGTCCGAGAGAGAGCGCACGCATCCGAGAGAGATCGTGCACGTGAGAGAGACAGAGACCAAGAGAGAGAGAGAGAGCGAATGCGCGCAAGAGAGCGAGAGAGAGCGTTCGCGAAAGAGAGCGCATGCAAGAGAGAGTGCGCATGCAAGAAAGAGAGAGAGCGCATGCGAGAGAGAGAGCGCATGCGAGAGAGAGAGCGCATGCGAGAGAGAGAGCGCGTGCGAGAGAGAGGAAGCGCGAAAGAGAGCGCAAGAGAGAGCAAGCACGAAAGAGAGAGCAAGTGCAAGTGCACGAGAGAGAGCGAGAGCGCACATGAGAGAGAGAACGAGATCGCACACGAGAGAGAGAGAGAGAGAGAGAGAGAACAGGAGAGTGAGAGACCGTGAGAGCGCACGCAAGAGAGAGCAAGCGCGCGAGAGATCGCTGAGAGTGCACACAAGAGTGAGAGCGTGTGCAAGAGAGAGATAGAGAGCGCAACCTGGCAGTATGCGTGCCTCACCAGTTCCCAGTCTAGTCCAGAGGCACACAAGAGGGGCACGCCAGATATCAACCAACTTCATTAAGGGGTCCGCCCAACTACGCCCCTTTGCTAAGAATCGGAGAGATGATTCTCTGTCACATTGCGTTGAAAAATATGGCAGAAGTCAATAAA
>NQII01000010.1:1340803-1362167 GCA_002778355.1 Clitarchus hookeri
TCAACACCCCCACGACTTGTAAAACCGCTGAGAAGCAGCCGCAGTCATGCAAGAGTTTGTCCCTAAGCGAGCTGCGAATATCGACCGCAACCACACCCAAACCTCCCAGCCATCAGCCTGCCAAGAGATAGCAGCAGCAGTGCCGCATGGACCAAAACCCGAGGGGGTGGCGGATGAAGATTACAGAAAGCAAACGAAGCATGCAGAAACCCTACAGCAGAAAGGAATATAACGCTGTGTGCCCGGCAGAAACGCCAGTTGTACATGTAGCTCACCTCAGCACAAGTCGTGCTCAAGCTCTCTACCGTCTCAGGACTCTCCAAGACCTACCAGTTTTTCAGCCGATGATGTCTTCCCTAACACAGCAGTTGAAGAGTCGTTGCTACCCCGACCACTTGCCGTTAAGAGTCGCCACACCACATACATACACCACATATGGCGCCCTTCAGGACTACAAGCCACAATTAGGGTCCAGTTGTTTCCACAACTACTTAATTATCAGCTCTCGTCCGCTCTTCAAGCCAGGCTCAAGTTGACAGGCACCTTCACCTGTCTTGCTCGTGTACAAAGTCCATTGAACACCTAGTGTGTGTGTGTGTGTGTGTGTGTGTGTGTGTGTGTGTGTAGGAGGTAGTACGGGTCACAGTGCTTCTATTCTCCAGTGAATAAAACACGTAGTCTAGCAAACTTCTGCCTTTCCTTGCTTTGTAGTAAATGTGTGCCTTTTCACTAACCCGGTAAACATCATCCTCTAGAGGGTGGCAGGGGACCGTGAATTGGCAACAAGTTTCCGTCAGAGTAGGACTGCAGGCAGCCCCTAACCAGGACTACATGTAAGTCACACACTACAACAAGTTCGACGGCCACCCATAATGTGGACCTGGTACATAAAGTTACTTGGTGTAGTGATAACGTTACATAATATATGATGTGCAAAATTTTTTTTAGCTTAGAAACCGATTATTGAAATCTGTGAATAAAANTGATAACGTTACATAATATATGATGTGCAAAATTTTTTTTAGCTTAGAAACCGATTATTGAAATCTGTGAATAAAAGCAAGAATAGAAACTTTCTCGGCAGCATTTGATTCATCAAATCATAATCGCATACATAAAGAATCTATACAAAGCTTCTCGCACAAAAAAGAATTGTATTTTAGTTGAAACACGTAAAGACATGAACATAAATTTTTCCCGAAAATATCCTGAAAAAATTATTTCCCGCCCGACAAGAAAATCGTTATGATGAATTCCCGAAATTTTTCCCTAATTTCGGGATCCTGCACAACCCTAGTTTTAAGAATGTAACGAAACTTGCTAAAAACGAAACTACCAAATAGCGACCGAACTGAAGCTACTAAATACTAATACACTAAATGGTAAATTTGAACACTGCCAGTACAGTTTTATTTTCAGATTATTTCTGCACCTTATATTTTCACACACAAAATAATTTCTAAGAGTGATTCATTTACTGGCATAAATAAAGTAATTTAAAACAGTTGTTTGTTAGTAATTGGTTTTTGTTGCTTCGATTCTTGGACTTCTGATACTCGATTATACGATTCTTTAAGAATAGAGAGTATTGAGGAATCAACTGACATCCCTGATTTTGATTGTACTTTACATGTTGTATGTTATTAAAACATTGTTCTATCGTTTGTGTTGTCTGCCGTAAGTGGTTATGAAATGCTTTTTTATTTATTGAGTAAAACACAGCAAACTTATGTAGTTGGTGTAAACATAAAATGAAACCATGTGGCAATGTTTATATTAACAAGAGGGAAGTATTCATAAACAGAAGGAAAAACTCTAAAGATGTTTTTCAAGAGTACTTACTTACTGTAAACATTTTATGTATAGTGCGACAAGCTGGCTCTCCATTTTAACGAGAACACAGGTTTATATAAAAGGTGTGAGTTGTCAACAATTTTTCACAAAACATTACCAAATCTGAATCCAAAAAGAACTAAGTATAAGTCGTCAACAAAGAGTAATAAAAAAGTAAGAGAAATCAAAGTTTTTAAAAACACTAGCAAAGTGTGAAAGCAAGCCAGCAAGAGCACAATAACGGGATAAACATGAGACTGTAGTCGTGCGTGAAAACATTGGGGGCTCCTAAAGGGTGGGGGGGTCGGCGGAGAGCTGAGTCAATGGGTAGCTAGTGCTGTGGCTTGTGCCTGTGAACTTTTTGATGTGTGCTACATCTCCAGTACAGTGCTCACCAAGAGAAGCTCAATGTGTAGCAACAAAAAAAAGTGACTTTTTGGCAGATTTCCCTCAAATTTCAAAATTTGTCACCCATATTTTTCACGGTTCTTCAAAAATGTGTAGTTATAAAAAGACTGGTGCATAAATGAGGTTGATACAAAAAGATTCTACTGTAATCTATAAGATTTAGCAGAGGCAAAATGTCTTACTCAATTTTAATGAAAATGATTTTGCAGTGACAATAATATACCCAAGAGTAATTTTTTGCCAGTCACCACACAAGTTATTCTTTGAACAAAAAAATATTCAAGCAAGAAAACCAATGCGTATTTAATACTAACGCTCAGTTTCATGCCTGCAGCAATGTATAAAGTTTCCACTGTCTTCAGACAATGGTATAAACAGCACTGCATTGAGATATTCAAAGTATTTTGCTCTGACATTTAAACTGCATTATACATTATGTAAACAATTGCGTATGTAAAGTAAAACTTTTGAGAAGACTTAGATGTAGCCAGTAATATGGAACTAAATAAAAATTCTTTAATTTTTTTAATTTGCTATTACGCAAATCCCTACTCTATGTACATAAATGAAATTATTTCAATTANAAAAATTCTTTAATTTTTTTAATTTGCTATTACGCAAATCCCTACTCTATGTACATAAATGAAATTATTTCAATTAAACTATTTAAAAAATAATTTTTTGGTTATAATAACTGAAAAATTATTTTTAAAATAAATTTTTGTGCATAATTTTAAGCCACACTATTGTTTGCCACAGTGTAGAAATGAACAGATATAGCATATTGAATAAATGAGTTCAATACTACTTTCTAAAACACAGAACCTCAATGTTACTAGTACTGAATCTGTGCACTTATCACACATTTTCTACTAGAAAAAATTAACTCATCTTAATGGTACTTTCCAAAGGTAACTTACTGAGAGCTTTCTATAACTTCCTTTGCCTTCATGTCAATACTGAAAACCAATTCAGGTTCGGAATCGTCCGACAGGTCTGGCAATTCATAAACTGGTGGTGGTGGCCGAGGTGTCACATTTTTACTTGCTTCTTCCTTAGCCAATGGTTTTATAGATGAAATGGTTGACGAAATGATTTCCACCTCAACGTCTGTACTCTCTGAATTCCCTTCACACTGCTCTCTTCTTGGCGGGGACAGAACTTGCACCTCCTCTCTGGAGGGGGACTTTCTCTCAGAAGGCAATTGTTCAAGAATGGATGGGGAAAAGGGTCCAGAACTGAGTAGCGAGTTGCCGGTAAGTTGCGACTGGCCTGCATCATCCCCAGCAGCTGACGAGAAATGCTTCAGCAGGTCCTCAGCAAGACACGTTGCTATGTCCTTGTGGGACAGGAGCACCTGCAGGTCCTGCTCACTCATGGTGAGGTCCTTGCAGCCAGGCGATGGAGGCTCGAATGCAGGCATGTGCTGGAAGCTTGACACCTGTGGCTGTGGCAGGTGTTGAGGCATGTGCTGCTGGGGAGGAAGCTGCTGAGGTGGGTGCTGGGGCTGATGCTGAGTTGGGTGGTGGTGGTAGCTGCTCAGACTCTCACCCTGGGTCNAAGCTGCTGAGGTGGGTGCTGGGGCTGATGCTGAGTTGGGTGGTGGTGGTAGCTGCTCAGACTCTCACCCTGGGTTACATTCACAGGCAACACCTGGTGTGGCATACAGTTACTCATCTGCAAAAAAGAAAAAAACTGTATTCGATTGTTGAACATACTAACTAAACAGAAATTTTCCCAATACAACATACTGCCCATTGTGACATCTCCACAGATATATATTTACATGGTAAACTTTTATGAATCTCGACTTTTGGGGCAAGAGTATTTGTCCTGCAAGGTTCATTGACACCACTGTTTTTATTGACGGAGGTGGTGGACGACACGAGTAAATTGGGATACGGAACTGTGACAAGCCCTATATAAATTCCATGATAAAACTTCATACAGATAGGCTATATTTTCGTCTGTTTGCCAACAACTAAATCCTGTCGACTTTCGTTACACAGAAATGTTGAACAAACAGACACAAAATCTAATCTTAATATGTACACCTACTGAAATTGGCATACAATGTTGCCACGTGCAGTATTATCAATGCAAACAATTCTGGATAACAAAAATAAATTGTCAGTCAGATTGTACTGCTTTTATAAGTACATATATTTTGCTTTTACAAAATATGTAAACTACAGTTGTTTTTGTTAATGTGTTACACAAAACAAATCTTTACAACAGCATGTAACTGTTGTAACATCATCGACATTCACCTACAACTAATATTTACAAGTGGTAAGTTTCCAATCCATGTGGGGGATGGAGGTTTTCGATGACTTCTAACATACCTATGTGATNAATATTTACAAGTGGTAAGTTTCCAATCCATGTGGGGGATGGAGGTTTTCGATGACTTCTAACATACCTATGTGATGGTCTACCAAAGAGGCCTACAACTGTGTGCTGCCCACTGGCGAGCTGGTTCACACATGGTTGAGCAGGTGGTGTGACTGCCTAGTCACATAGTTCTCCACCTGCATTTCCCCTCTTTACAAGTCCTCCGTGGGGCATGCCTGCAGTTTGTGAAATCACGAAAAACCACCTTAGGTGTCCAAGAATACTTGAAAATATTTTAGAGATTTGTTTAGGAATGGTGTATTGGAATAAATAGGAATGTCATCCTGCTTTCGGGCAGAGAATGGTAGAGAGATTCAAATACACAGGTTGAAACGTCACATATGTTCAGACAAGGATGCCGTGAGGAGGCAGGGGTTCCATTATCAGTTTTATCCAAATACAAGAAAATTTTTTCATCCCTCAAATTATGTCTCAAATTTGCACTTTGCCTTGCATTCACAAATAAAAAAATTGGTTAGGGTGAAACATTATTATAGCAAGAAATATTTTAACCAGTGTTGTTAAAACACTAAATACATGAATAAATTTTCTATTGTATTTAATAATCTATTTGTACACCAACAAAAGAAAAGCTTAATTCCTGTGCTTAACCTCTTATCACGAACATAATTTGTAAGCACTGATGAACAGATGTCGTAGAACCTTTGAACTAACTATAGAACTCAGCATGGTGAAGAAGAGCGCAGCACTTTCTTGCAATGAAACATCAAAATCTTGGAAAAGAGCAGAACGTTTTAGCGGAAGTGTAAATTAATAAANGCAGCACTTTCTTGCAATGAAACATCAAAATCTTGGAAAAGAGCAGAACGTTTTAGCGGAAGTGTAAATTAATAAAGTTAAGTTCCCGTAAATAAAGTTTGTATTGAATCACTATTTTTTTCACCGTACTATTTTCGTTACTCCCATGCATGAAAAAGGGAAAGTGGCGTATTGCATGTAAATAATTTGCGCGAAAGAAAATAAATATGGTATATTTATATTTGTTTTTATGTAAATGGCATTCNGTATTGCATGTAAATAATTTGCGCGAAAGAAAATAAATATGGTATATTTATATTTGTTTTTATGTAAATGGCATTCTTTGCACTGGGTAATCTTGTAGAACCACAATTCCTGGTAGTATATTTCTCTATTCACGTGTAATACTACACTGTACTTTGGCTGGAAGTTTACTAGCAGCAATTTTTTTGTGTAATTGAAATTAAATATCTACAATTAGAAATGGGCGACCACCCTGAAGTGTGTGGTACATCAAATAATCAAATTCCAAAGCATAAGAGAACTTACTGTGACAGTAATTTCAAACTTATTGCCATTAAGTGGGCAGAAGAAACAAACAACTCTGCAGAACTTTTCAACTGTTATGTAGGCTTACATATAAATTAAGGTGATGAGACTTAAAGCTGTGTTCACTGTAGGTGTTAAAATCAAGAAATATTAAGTAAGCCTATTTCCATTTTATTTTGTGTGTGTTGCATCAACAACGCAAATGGCACGCAAAATGACGAACATAGCACAACATTGCCCTTTTAGCAACGATAAAAGCGAAACACACGACATGAGCAATCTGCTTACCTAACGAGGCTACAACGTCATCTTGACTATTGTCTCCTGGTTGAGAAACAGACTGGCCAACCTAGGCAGCCCGAAGTTCCCTGCTGTATGCAGGGTTGCCAACAATCCATTATAAAATAGGCCTAGTTCATGTCCACAGTACATGTTGTACACTATTTACACTCCAAACAGTTTGTATGTACAACTGAAAGTAATTAGACATTTCAAATCACACCTCATATTAATTAATACAGTATTTCACACATCACGTAATTAATACAGTATTTTAGAGACCAACAAACACCATATCTGAAAAATTAATTTACAAAATATCTTATTTTCAAGGTATTGTATAAGATTGGTGAGAAAAGTGTTTTGTTTCTACTAGCAGCCATGATGTACGTTATACTAAAAACAGCAACGTTACACAGTGGTGCCATATTTCCATGATAAAAACACTTTTCATGCAAGATTGTCAACACCTACACCTTATTTCCTTGTAGAAAAACATACTTTCTTGTAATTTCAATCTTACTGTTAATATTCCCAAAAAAATAACTATAGGCTATTCACGGTAAAGTGAAAATTTTTGAAAACCCTCTCATTTGGAATAATAGTCAAATATATTTATTGTATCCTTAAGATTTTAACTTTCAAGTGCGGTGGAATATAAACACGGTGTCTGTTACTTACATGGCAATAGTTACTTAAAAAGATGGTTAAAGGATAAAAAATGGCTGAAAGGAAAAATGTAACTAAGGTCTCAAAAGTGCTCACTTTACCGTGAACACCCTATATGTATCTTATCACCACTTTTCTCCAACTTCAGAATGTTTTTAGGAAAAATTTCGGTACAAAATTAGTGATGTTTATGTAACAATAAGCATTTTCAGATAAATGTAACAAAGATACTTGTTCAAAAGTGGTTCTTCTATGAAATTTCTTTTTCTTGGCTTATAACAGTATAGTAAACACCTGATTTCCATTACGTCAATGGCTTCAGCATGTGTTTTAATATGAAATGGTACAGCAGTAAAAGCATAAATAATTTTTTAAATTTGAAAGTATACTGTCTGTAGTTTTTATGTAAGTGAAAATATTACTCCCTAGTAAACATGTGAGAACTCTTGATGAAATGTTGCGAATTGTTGAAGTCGAGAAAACCCCAATTGAAAAAAGTGTGAATGCTGCAGCGCACCTCTTACTTTCATTTGCAACATTCACTACGATGTCATAAAAAAAAAAGTACATTTGGCACATCCAACATGAAGCGTAAGTCTGGTCAGGAGNGCAACATTCACTACGATGTCATAAAAAAAAAAGTACATTTGGCACATCCAACATGAAGCGTAAGTCTGGTCAGGAGGCAAGTTTCAAAGAAATTTTATACATTCTTTTTGCATGGTACTAAGCAGGCCAGAGCTTCAGGTACTCCCATCGACAAGCCAATTTTCAGAAAGAAAAGGGCNTGCAACATTCACTACGATGTCATAAAAAAAAAAGTACATTTGGCACATCCAACATGAAGCGTAAGTCTGGTCAGGAAACAAGTTTCAAAGAAATTTTATACATTCTTTTTGCATGGTACTAAGCAGGCCAGAGCTTCAGGTACTCCCATCGACAAGCCAATTTTCAGAAAGAAAAGGGCAGCAGATTGCACTGAGGCTTGGAGTGTAAAATTTCTCTGCTTCTAGTGGGTGGATCGCCTGATTCAAAAGAGCACCACAGCTTAACTTGTAAGAAGTTGAGTGGGGACAGTTCAGCAGTCACTGATGAAGCGACAGATTGGTTTCACAATCTTCAAAACTTAAGGTTAATTATAAACTAAAATACATCTATACTGNAGTTGAGTGGGGACAGTTCAGCAGTCACTGATGAAGCAACAGATTGGTTTCACAATCTTCAAAACTTAAGGTTAATTATAAACTAAAATACGCAGATGAAATGGGGCTATTTTACAATTGCTTGCCAGATAAAAAATTCACAATTAAGGGTAAACATGTCACAGGGGTAAAATGTCAAAAGCTCAATTTGTTACTGTGCACTAACAGTGATGGCACCAACAAACGGCAGTCTTGGGTAATCAAAAATTACCAAAACCTTTGTTTCAACAAGACAAAAATGCCTTCCCGTTAAGTATTATGCCAACAAAAAGGCATGTATGACTGATGAGATCTACACTTCATGTGAACTTTAGATCGTAGCATGGGAGCTTGCTACATAAAGATAATGATTGTTGGCCACCACTGCAAACCCAAAAGATGCAACATTTCTGCAAAATGTGAATGTGGTATTCTATCCCCCTAACTGCACCGGCATGTGTCAGCCCCTTGCCATCGGAGGCAAAGTGCCTCAAAAGCATACATACCAGAGAATACTTGCGCCGAAAGTTGTGGGGCTTCAACACCAAGTGTGACAATTCCCCAGTAGAGCTCAAACTCAAATTCTTGCAAGCCACTCTTTATGTGGCAGCAGTATAAAAACAATTACCCATACAACAATTTTGAACTGCTTTGCCCAATGCAGAGTAAATTAAACATTTAATTCAATTGTTAAGGAAGAGATGATGCTGAGTTTCAAGAAGACTGAGAAACAGAATGAAAAGCATGTTGGCTTTGAAGATGTATAAGTTGTGATGAACAAGTGGCTACTTGTGGCATTCAAAGTGTTTATGCTTTGTGTGAGGCACGCTCTGCAGTCAGGGACACAAGTAATGGGATGCTTCAGCAAAGATACAATCCTTCTCTGAAGCACATTCAGCTTTGGAAACTTTGAAGAATTTCTGCTATGATTACAACATAAGTGAGTATGAAAACTTGTGAGTGAATAACAGAGGATAATGCAGTGTTTAGCAAGCTGTTTTATTTATATACAAAAGTTCTATTACTTCATCTAGATTTTGCATTGGCGAATAAACTTTTAGATTGCATATTTCTAGTTGGTAGCTCATATTTCCGGGAGGGAATTATAATGGAGAACTTTCAAAGAGCTGGTGAGCTACTTACAATGGAGTTGGTTGCCACTTGTCAGGGGTGCAAAAAACTGTGTCTGCTATTGCTGATGCATTGTATCAATCCAAGTGTGACAATATCAAAAATTACAAACTATCAAAAGAAGGGAATGAACTATAAACAAGTGACAAAGTATTTACACCACAAAATGTTTGTTAGGCTACTGTAGACAGCAAGCAGTATCAAATTAACTTGCTACACACAAAGAATTAAATTACACAAGCTCTACAAGGAAAAACATCTGTTCATTATACTTCGTGTGTGGTAATGTTGGTGTGTGTGTGTGTGTGTGTGTGTGTGCAAATATTAGGACTACAGTACCACTTGCAGTTTTTCTTGACGATTTATCATTTACGCTAGTTCCCACNGTGTGTGTGCAAATATTAGGACTACAGTACCACTTGCAGTTTTTCTTGACGATTTATCATTTACGCTAGTTCCCACTTCATTACTCACTGCTTTATACACCTCCCTGGACACTTTTCCTGGAGCTCACATTTTGCATATCTATCATGGTAATAGCATAGTTCTTAAATTAAAATCTCCAATCTGTGGTCTCAAGCCGTAAGCAAGAGCCTAGAACAGGGGTGGCGNAATAGCATAGTTCTTAAATTAAAATCTCCAATCTGTGGTCTCAAGCCGTAAGCAAGAGCCTAGAACAGGGGTGGCAAACCTTTATGTATAAGCGTGCCATTTTTTCTAAAGAAATGTTCCATGAGGCCATAGACATGCCGTCAGATAATTTTAACTTAGTGATTATTAGAAAAATAATAATACTAAACACTATCTANAATAGCATAGTTCTTAAATTAAAATCTCCAATCTGTGGTCTCAAGCCGTAAGCAAGAGCCTAGAACAGGGGTGGCGTACCTTTATGTATAAGCGTGCCATTTTTTCTAAAGAAATGTTCGATGAGGCCATAGACGTGCCGTCAGATAATTTTAACTTAGTGATTATTAGAAAAATAATAATACTAAACACTATCTACTCAAAACTCTTTATTTACTACCAAAAATACATTTTGCAATGTCAAATAATAAATGTTTCAGTTGTACGCATAATTCAAATTACATTAGTGTGACTTCTGTTGTTGCAGATTAGATGACAAATAATTTATATTAGGGTTGTAAGATGTTACTTTTAGCAGAATGCATGCTGAACTGGAGTCATCTGTCAAACGGTTTCTAAGCGAGTCTTTAATGTTATTCATCTCTGAAAATAATGACTCGCAGGCATAGGTAGATGAAAATATGGTTAAAATAGCACGAGCCAGCTTCTTCAAACAGTTAAATGTGTCTGGAAACGAATTCCATGTTTCCAAAATTTTGATACTGGCATTTTTACTTATATTGCTTGACAATCTTTCTGTTTCAATTAATTCCAACTCTTTCCTTGCTTCAATAAATTTTTGAATCCATATTGAACTAGACTGGAAATCAATCAGCTGCATTTCAAATTCTTCAATTTCCAACCAATCGAATGGGGACAAATTCAGTTTATCAAATGAAGTCACATCAGGGTACATAATAAACTTTAGTGTTTCCGATAATTCTCTGAACTGAGAAAATCTCGCTGAGAATCCCTTGATTGAAGAATCAATTACAGAAATAAATTCTTCAGTTACTTCTCCACCTGGTTTCTCATGTATATCTAAATGGTTGAAATTTTTTTTCAAGTTTGGGAAATACTTGTAGTTTTTTGTAGTAATATCGTTCCTGAAAACATGTAGTTTAGCATCAAAAGCGCGAATGAGATCTATCATGACGATAATTGTTTTATTTGTGCCTTGAAGCTTTACGTTCAATTCATTGAAATGTTGGCATATGTCTGTAAAAAACATCAATTTTGAAAGCCACATAACATCCAACAACTCTGGGTATTGTTCAATTTTTCCCTCATTTTGCACAAACAGTCTGATTTCTTCCAAGCAGTCAACAAATCTTTGAAGTACGTTCCCGCGGCTCAGCCAGCGAACATTATTATACATCAGTAAGCCATTATATACCGAGTTGACTTCATTCAACAAAGCATCAAACTTTCGCTTATTTAAAGCGTGCGACGATATGAGGTTGACTATTTTTGTGACTACCGCCATTACCTTATCAAGAGATGTTAAACCACTCTTAGCACACAAGGCTTGTTGGTGAATTATGCAGTGGAATTCAAGAATCGAATGTCCTACGTCTGTTTGAAATAAACTTATGAAACCATTTTTTTTGCCCACCATACTTGGAGCACCATCAGTTGTGACTGAAACAATTTTTTTAAAATCAATTTCTTTCTCAGCAAGCGAATTTTTAACAGCCGTACAAATATCTGTGCCCTTTGTAGTTGTTAGCAACGATGTTATCGCAATTAATTCTTCCTTAATGATGTTTCCTACGCAATATCGAGCAAAAACAGCTAAACGTGCAGATTTAGTAATGTCAGTACTTTCGTCAATGCATAGCGATATAAAAGGAGCGGAGTTAATGTCAATTTTTTGTTGATCTGTTATATTTTCGGCCAGTTTTAAGATTCTTTCCTTTATTGTATTTCTAGATAGAGGAGTATCTTTAATGCGCTGAATTATCTTATCTTTATTATCGAAATCATCAAAAAGTGAGGGCGCGCATGCTAACCAGGCTTCCTTCAAAAACTCTCCATCTTGAAAAGGTTTACTATGCCGAGCAATGACATTTGCAGCCGAGTAACTTGCCGCGCTCGTATGACAATTTTTGCCAACATATTTAATCATAGACGTTGACTGTTTATTTCTGTCTTTCATTGCACTTGCAATTAATTCCTTTTGCACTGGTTCGCTTTTTTGACTAAGAGATTTGTGATTTGTTTCAAAATGCCGTTTTACAGACGATGTTCTACATACCACTGTACCAGAACATAAAACACACACCGCTTTGTCGCCTTTACTTATCATGCCATATTTTTCAGTCCACCAAGTTTGAAATTCTCTATTACACTTACTATCTTGCCCTTTTTGTTTTTTTGCTGAACTAGCCATGGTAAATAATAGTTAAAAATCAACTTTAAAATACAGTTGTGTCAACGAAATTGAACGAACGAAAACGTCAACAAACTATGCGTCATTAGCAATTGTAGTCCACGACGTAACTAAGGCAAGACAATAACAAACGAGCGCGCTTTCCGCCCGCCGCCCCGCGCACCGCACCCGTTCACTCCTTAGCGTAGGTCCGTAGGATCACTCGCGCGCGTTCGTTCCTAATATAATACTGATACCTCCCTATTTGCGCTATGGCGTATAAGTCTGTATCTGCTCTCTGCGTAGGGCGCCAGCAATGGATGCTAGTCCTCAGTGATAGGGCGTGTAAATATGTTGACACTACTGTTCGTAGTTCAAATTTACCAAATGAATTTGAACTTCCTTGAGAGTTCACGTATGTCGTTTTATTTTTCGCTTAACAAGGTTCTTCACACTTGCTGCATGTCTCTACTTAGCTTGTCTCGAGGCGCTGGTTCGTCTCTCGGCTGGGGCTGACTCCGCTCCGGTGTCGAACTCGGGGCTGCTTCGTCACCTCGTCGGGAGGCTGCGACAGTTCCTCGCAGATTGGTCTTGGCGTCGTGATGCCTTCTCTCGAACTCCACTCCTCCCGGCTCCACTCCTCTTTCCTCGACTCGCGTACGCCGACTCACTCCCTCCGCGTCTGTGGTAGAACTGACCTCTTCTCGTCTGCTCCTCCGCCGTTTTATTAGCCCGTTAGCCATATTAAAACGCCTCATCTCGCACGTGGCTGGGGGCTGAACGCCGCGCCCTTGGTCGTAAACACGTGTTCGGCGCTGCGGCTATCCGCACGTGGTCTCAGCGGCGCCGGCGATTTTGGCATTAAAGTTTTATGGCTTCGCCCACCACGTGCTCGAGTGGGATACCCGGCCCCAGTTGTATAGGGCTTAGCGTCCCCCTTTCCGCTGCGAGACACACGTGTTCCTTCCTTCCCGGAATTCTGGTGTTATTGTTCCAGCACGCTCGCCAAAGCTATTAGCTGGTTTTTGGCAGTAGCCAGCCTGCGAGAGAAATGCAGCTGTGGGCTGTGAAACCTTTTAACGTTTTCGACGCAGCTGCGAGAGGCTGTGCCTTCTCGTCGCGGCGGAATCCTGGCGTCATTCTTCTGGCACGCTCGCCGAACCCTTAGCTGGTTTATGGCGGCTGTTCGCGTTTCCTTGTCGTTGCGAGTTTCGACAGTGTGTGCCTGCTGACGGAAAAATATATCTCGGGATGCAGAATGCATCAATACGTCATAGTGAACTTTGTTATTTTAAACTAAAATGCAAACCTTTTGATCCGTGGCGTGGCGTGCCCAAAATATTGTTTCGCATGCCATCAATGGCACGCGTGCCATCAATTGCACGCGTGCCATTGGTTTGCCATCCCTGGCCTAGAATGTAATTCAAAAAGTGAAGGCCAGACCATTCAATTTTTAATAAAANGTGCCATTGGTTTGCCATCCCTGGCCTAGAATGTAATTCAAAAAGTGAAGGCCAGACCATTCAATTTTTAATAAAACCATAAAACAGTTTCTTTTCAAAACCCTCAAAAACTCACATTTTTGTACTACACAATGTTTAAAAATAAGTCTAAATACAAAATAGCTACCAATAAAATATGTAAAAATTTGTTTTGTGTTGTTCGATAGTTCGGACAGGTATGATAAAAATAAAAAATTTATAAGTTGGTAGTACAACCCCATCATGGTGATTTCATGTAACTGACCTCTCAACAATGTAGGCACTACAAACTACGATCCTCAGTACATTGCCAAGAACAGACATACCTGGGCAGAGGTGGAAGCAGAGTACTGGTATGACCTCTGCTGGTATATNGGCACTACAAACTATGATCCTCAGTACATTGCCAAGAACAGACATACCTGGGCAGAGGTGGAAGCAGAGTACTGGTATGACCTCTGCTGGTATATGTGGTGGTCAGATGTGATGGACTTGTAGGCCATTCCTGGTGGCTGTTGAGAGCTGGCAGGTGCTGGAGAAAAGTTAATTACTGCATCTGGGAAGCCTGCCTGCGGAGCCATTGAACCTTGCTGCAAATGTACAAGTCCACAATTTAACATTCAATGAAATGCAAACCAACACCCACTATAGGCACTAAAAGCAATCTAATGGAAAGCTTATGAGGCAACTATTTTTGGTTAACCTTTAGCTTCACTCGTACTATTCAAAAGAAAAAAAAAACAGTCAAAAGTTATAATGCAATAAAGTTTTACTTAAACAACAACTTTTCCTACCTCATTTCAGATATAAAACCTTGAGAATGTTTTATTTAGAGAAAATATAGTTATCAAAATGCAGTTTTACAATATGGGCAGGACTGTATAGGACAGGTTTCAAAGGCTCAAACTGTCCCCATGCAAACTAAATTATTCATTTTGTGTTCATAATTTCACCTAGAAGTACAGTAACGCCAGATAAGAAAGACAATTCTTTATCCAAAATACTATATCAAAATTTGGTCTATATCAATATAGCTTACTCACTATAAATACAGACAACTTATAAGCAAACATGCAATTAAAATTTTTTTAAATATCAAAATGTGTATTGCAACTTAATTGGTATATACCTACCTTTTACCACACTCATGTCACGGGTGTATAAGGTCCGTGAAGGACTTGGTAACGGACCTGTAATAAGTTAACATAAAAAAAAAATCCTCAGATTTTCTAGCAAAAAGCTAGTGAAAACTTAGTTCAGACTCACTAAAACGTACGTGGCACGCTGTGTTCTGCCATTTTTTTGCGACAAGAGAAGCTGTATGTACGTCTAGGGCATTGTCGGAGTTAATTAAGCAAACTATTTGACTGTATTTTAAACATAACATATAATTATGCGGCTAATGTAGTGTAAAAAGGCCCTAATACAATTTCAATACAATTTTCGCATGTAGGGAAATTGAAAGGGGTGCATGTGAATTGGTCAAATTCGAACTATGACCTTTGAAATGTGAAGACCATTTTCTCGGGAACTATGAATAGCCATAATTTTGCATTTTGGCTATACCATGTGTTTATTGATACCCGAGGGTAAGGAAAAATAACAGCAAACACTTGCAAGATGACTGTTCACTGTTCTATACTACTCCAAAACCAATTTACAACCTAACTACAAAATACGAATAAAGATTTTATTATAGATAAAATAAAAAAATTCTATACAGTAACGAGCCATGAGCGCTGTTGGATACATATCCAAGTCTCAGCCTCTGGTACTCTGCTGGTGTACCGTAGTACAGACTGCCGCAGCTCATTTCACCTCTGTACCGCTCCTATTCACAAGCGAGTCAACTCCTTGCTGCCTGAGAAGCCAGAAATCAGCAAAATGCAGCGCTCCAGTCTGAGTGGGTGGACCCACTCCTCGCTTGCCATGCCCTGGCCGGCAGGCAGGCACTGAACGTGCACACTCGCAGTGCATCAGGGGAGGCTTCTCCCTCCATGCAGGTAGCTCCAGCCACCTCTCTTGAGGGTATTTATTCCTATGCAAGCCCTCCAGACAAGGCAGTTCGCAAACAGTTCTGAACAGAGCATTATTTGAAACTCTCACTATCTTGCCACATTTACAGTACTGCTTGCCTTCAGCTGTAACAGTTAGACTTAACTTAGAACGTTACTATTGTCAGTACTTGTGTTTCTCAACACACTAGGCAGAATATCTTGTCGCAGAGCCTTCTCCATTTCGAGTGTTGGCTACGTATCTCATCCACTAAGGGCGTTGTGTTATTGGCGTCTCTCTCGCCCTGAGGCAATCAGTTTGGCAAACTTGGTCCCTCGTCAATCAGACGTTAGCAGGCACAGGTCAGAGATATAGGTCTTGTAAATTCCTACTGATGGAATAAAACATATCTACCAAGTAACCTTTTTTTGGTCCGATCATTCTCTTTAGCTTTCACCTCCCGTTCCCCACTTTGCCTACTGTGTGCATATCCAATCATCTTCTTCTAGGTGCACGCACAATCGCCACAATACTGTGTCGAACCAAAGTCCCCACTGAAGGGCGCTCCCACCTCTTGTCAAAGTTTGGTTAGCTGGTTGCTGGCTGGTAGTGCCACCTTTCTAGTACCAGTGTGGCAAGGGGGGAGAGAACTTTTCTCAGAGGCTCCTGAGGCTTGAGGAGAACAAACACGTTAAGGGCATTATGACTCTCAGGCTACAAGCTGGTCACGCTGCTTACTTGAGAGATGCGGAGTCCTCACGTGGGGAACGCTGTTAACCCAGAGGGCCAGTTTAGGTCAGTAGCAGGTAGCGCCGTTCACTCAACTTCTCACCGAGGGGAATCTGGGGGCCCACTCCACAAGCAGCTATAGGCCAGAGTACCGTCCCTTGTGAAGTACCTGCTCCTGCGCCGAACGAGCGATAGGACTACGGCAGGGGTTTACCCCAAAACACCAGCCCCAGGAAAAGTATATTCCTTCTTGGACGGATCACACCAGATCTGTCCTCCCCCGCGCTGCCTCGTAAATTTAAACAATTACGGTTGTGCCTGCGCCTCCAGAACACCCACTAAATAATTTAAATAGTAATAATCTATTTTCTTGTTTTGTTTTATCCACTGAGATTTAACATAACATAAAAAGTATAGCATAACCCTCAGTGACCAGCTACGCGCTCTGGTGAGCCAGAGCCAGACGCCCCCAGGGTGCAACCGCGTCGGCCCATACGGCCCCTAAAATCCTCATTAAGGAGACCCCGTTTCCCTGGTCTCTAGAGGGATACTGGGTCTGTACACCTTCATTGTCACCACATAGAGTGTATTATAGCATCAAAATTGTACAAATATTTCCATGCATTTGTTAATTATAGCACTCTTATTTATTTTTAAAGGGAAATGGCAGAAAGCTGTTTTTGTTTTCGCAGCAAACCAAAAATAACAAAATATTTTTTTCCAATGCAGCTGTCTATTTTTAAGCACCCCATATCACAATCACTTTGCAAATGGTATGACAGTGATTAGGCACACGTCTCTTCATGCCCACTCAATGTTTACTTTTCTGTATTTGCACTGTGTTCAGTTTATCAAACACACACAACTCTTCACATTCAAACTCCTGGGTACAATCCAAAATAATAACANTTGCACTGTGTTCAGTTTATCAAACACACACAACTCTTCACATTCAAACTCCTGGGTACAATCCAAAATAATAACAATTTGTTGCATTCTTCATTTTACAACATAAGCAGCCAACTACAACCACTATCTGTTTAGGATTTAAAGTGTGTAAAACTGTTTACATGTGCGACTTCATCTGTTTCACTGGCCANTACATGTGCGACTTCATCTGTTTCACTGGCCACACTGGCAATAATGTTTTGGTTGACTCAATGCGAACTAACATGGCGGCAAGACATGATTTGTATTCGTTTGCTCCCAACATTTTTTGGTCCTAACAGCCTGGATTAATGCAACCGGCACGTGTAATATGCGTAATTGCATGCAACATGAGTCACATGATGTGTAACACCCCTGACTACTTTCAACACTTGTATGGGTAAAGTCAGCTAACAGAATCTGTAGTGAAAGGTGAAGTAGACTAAGCTATGAACAAGACAAAATCACCATGGTGATACGTGTATGGGATGAGACGGCAGTGTGTACTTGCTTACATTGGTTNGCTATGAACAAGACAAAATCACCATGGTGATACGTGTATGGGATGAGACGGCAGTGTGTACTTGCTTACATTGGTTATTTCGAGGTTAGACTGTGCAGTTCGGTAAACCCCGGAAGTCCAGGTACTTTGACCAAAAATACAGTCCACCTTCAGAATTCTAACAGTTAAAGACATCAAATAAAATGGCTGTGGTGGTGACGCCATCATTACAACATGCAAAGTTTAATTTCCTCTTGTTACAAGCAGGGTGCAAGGGAAATATCTGAAGCCACAGAAGATGCCTAAAAAAATCGAGGACTTTGAAATTGTGGTTGAAGAGGTTAAAAACAAGAGAAATTAAGTTGTGGCCAATTTCTGTGCTTTTTGTGTAAATCCCCCAACAAAAGCATTGATACAGAAGTGAAACAGCATTTGTTGTGTATGAAATAATGTCTCTGGAATTATGTAAAGTATACAACCAAATCAAATAAGAATCTTCAAACCTGTCGGGTAGCGAGAGCAATGCAACTAGACAGGGAGAACCACTGTCAGCAGTCCTACCAAATTTACAGTTGCCTATGTTTAAAAGAAATGCCAGTCAGGTGGACAGGGTTTACTGAACTATTTAACTCTATGGTTGAGCAAATTTCTAGCATAGTGTAGAATCTCCACTACATATAGATTTGTTTGAAAGGAGAATCACAGGACCTGGTAAACAACATCCATGTCGTTTAAAATAATTATAATGTAGTATAGGATTTATTGGAGAAACAGTACGAAAGTGTACGGCTTACAGCTACTATTCTTGTGCAAAAAATCCTACATTATCCACTCATAAATAGCAAGAATGATACATCATATTAACCTTTTATTTGCATAGTTGAAGAAAATCTTAATGCTTTTAAAGCTTTAGAAGTTCTGGATCGCAAGTGGGCTTTTTTGTTATTAAATACATTGCTGGAGAAGCTTGATGAACCCTTGAGACAGGCATTTAAAATGTTTCAGGATCAAGAAATTCCATCATACCCTAGACTGTTGCAGTTTTTGCATTTCAAGCCACTTGCTGCAGAAAATGCACAATTACTGACACCTGGACCAAGGCCTAACTTATTTAAGATCATTCTTAGTAATAAGATTACAAGTACATGGTCCAACAAGATAAGGTCATTAAGCACAGGGAATCAGCCTGGTTCCATCAACCTTTCAAAGACCACGCTAGTATCAGTCAGTGACATGTCATCTGAAAAGCAAAGGTGTGATGTGTGTAATGGATCACACACACTGATACGATGCCAGTCATTCTTGTCTTGTACTACTGAGGAAGGAGAGACATCCTAGAGAAATGCCTATGTTTTAATTGCCTCAAAGGTGGTTATATAGCAGCGCAGTGTGGATCAAAATTTCAGTGCCAATGTTGCAGGAAATTACATCACACTATTTCACATAGCAGACAATGGAGGTAAAGTGGATCAAACACCAGATACAGATGATGTCAGTGCAGCTGGATGTCACAATAGTACAGTGGTGGTGATGTGCTCAGCTCAAGGTGTCCAGGACAGGCAAACATCAACCATGCTGCTGACCACAGCATTGGTCAAGGTCATGGGTGGTGTAGATAAATCTAAAACAGTGAGAGCCCTACTAGATGGAGCATCACAATCATCCATTACAGATGTATGTGTGAAGCACTTAGGACTGAAGCGTTGCCGTTCAAAGGCCACCATATCTGGGATTGGGTAGCTGTCTGCCGCCGAACCAAGGGGAGAGGTGGTGTGCAAAATTTGGTCATTGCACTCAGAGAAGTTCCACCTTGTTACTAAAACCTCGATCAACAGAATAACAAGGGATATACCATCAGTACAGAAAACACACACCATACCTATCTCACCTAAAGGATCTCCCGCTGACAGACCCACAGTTTGCAACACCTGTGACAATCGACATGCTTCTCTNTACCTATCTCACCTAAAGGATCTCCCGCTGACAGACCCACAGTTTGCAACACCTGTGACAATCGACATGCTTCTCTCTCTACAGAGGTGGTGATAATGGTAACGACAGGTGCCAAAATTGCTGGACAACCACATGACTTACAGACAGAGCTTGGGTGGGTGCTAGCTGGAAAAGCACTATGTGAGCAGAGTAGTTCAGAGTCAACTTCCTTACTTGTGCACACAAATAGCAGCCTCGACAGCACCCTGCAGATGTTCTGGGACATCAAGGAGGTTCCAGGGAACAACTTAATTGCCAAAGAAGACCAGAAGTGTGAAGAGCACTATGTTAAGTATGCATAATCGAGATGATATGGAGAGGTATGTATTACATCTACGATTGAAGAGGTGTTGACAGACACTTTATTGGGGAAGTCATGTGGGGTGACTCTCAAACGACTCTATGGTCAGGGGAAGAAGTTAGGAAGGTCATCAGGTTTGCATTCTGAATACAAACATTTCATGGAGGAATACAAGCAATTGGGTCATATGACATGTATAGGTACCCTGAGATCTGATGACTGAGTTGGAGCCAACATATTTATTACATGAAAAACTTGCTTACATCATCCCCCATCAATAGTTGTGAAGGACAGTGTCTCCTCAAAAGTTAGAGTTATGTTCGAGGCTTCTGCACCAACTGTTAATGGCTCATCCCTTAATAACTTGCTCTTGTCTGGCCCAAAAATCCAGAAGGATATCTGTGGTGATGTACTGAACTTTAGAACATAAAATGTGTCACTTATTGCTGATGTGTGTAAGATGTACAGGCAGATAGGTATTGACCCAATAGACCAAGTATTAATGTCAACTACCAACCCTAAACACGCTAATCAAACTCTATGAACTAAATATAGCGACACACAGATTAGCATTCCAACCCTACCAGTAACTGCGTACAATTCAACAGTTGGTAGCTGTATTTGTAGCCAGTATTTGTTTTACTGCAGGATGTCTGTCAATGACACTGGCACAGCAATATCTACCATCACTGAAAATAAAAAGATAAAAGAACAGCTCATTAGATTATTGGATGCTGGAAGGTTCCAACTATATAAATGGTGTTCAAATCGTCAGGAGTTTATGGCTGATGAAAATGTATTATCTTAGTCTAGAACCATGGATTGCAGTGAATCTGCCAATGAGTTGGGGCTGCACTGGGATCCAGGCCAGGGCGCAGGTATATGAAGTTATTCCACTTCTGGTGGCAGAGGTGCAGTTTCGTGGATTTTGCGATGCCAATGAGAAAGCCTATACTGCAGTCATTTATGTCCACTGAGTGAGGAGGGATGGGACTTTTCACATCTATCTTATCTGTTCAAAGTTGAAGACCATTGAAGACACTCGCTATGCCCAAACTTAAGTTGTGTGCAGTCCTGTTATTGAGTAGCCTGTGGCAACACATCAACAGGCTGTATTATGATAAGATCAAAGAGTTTACCTCATTCTTTGACAGATTTAAGTGTTGTATTGGTGTGGTTACATATATTGCCACACCAGTTCAAGACATTTGTGTGCCATTGTACACCCCCCCCCCC